>OY282462.1:31554833-31814193 GCA_958295575.1 Leucania comma | reverse complement strand
TTTCGGCAACATATCTGTATCACCTGAACCTATATTCTGGCGAGCGTTTTCGCGAACCCGAATTTAGGTTCTCTTTCAAAATTTTCATTTTTCGACCAAAAAACAGGTTTTTCTTCGAAAACCCAAAATTTTTCTTCGGCTAAAAATCTAGTTTCTGCATAGTTCGCTAGGGCTCGCCGAGACGCGTCTAACGACACCTCGCACGCGAGTCTAGCTTACACAAAAAATTGTAAGATTGACGGGGAACGATTTTCAATACAAACTGATTTGCTTAGAAAATCTACCTTAGCGTGAGTGCACCGCACGAACATTTCAATAACTTTGTCTCCTGGAGACCGATTTTGACACGGTTTTCGGCACAATTGACGTTAAATAGGCTAGTACCTATTATCCGTACGGTGAAAATTCATTTTTCGCGACATTGATTTTCTTCCCTGGAACTTGTGAAATTTTCATCAAAATTCGAAATTTAAATAAATTTTTATCTTTAAATCTATTCATTATTTCGACTTAATTTTTCGGCAACATATCTGTATCACCTGAACCTATATTCTGGCGAGCGTTTTCGCGAACCCGAATTTAGGTTCTCTTTCAAAATTTTCATTTTTCGACCAAAAAACAGGTTTTTCTTCGAAAACCCAAAATTTTTCTTCGGCTAAAAATCTAGTTTCTGCATAGTTCGCTAGGGCTCGCCGAGACGCGTCTAACGACACCTCGCACGCGAGTCTAGCTTACACAAAAAATTGTAAGATTGACGGGGAACGATTTTCAATACAAACTGATTTGCTTAGAAAATCTACCTTAGCGTGAGTGCACCGCACGAACATTTCAATAACTTTGTCTCCTGGAGACCGATTTTGACACGGTTTTCGGCACAATTGACGTTAAATAGGCTAGTACCTATTATCCGTACGGTGAAAATTCATTTTTCGCGACATTGATTTTCTTCCCTGGAACTTGTGAAATTTTCATCAAAATTCGAAATTTAAATAAATTTTTATCTTTAAATCTATTCATTATTTCGACTTAATTTTTCGGCAACATATCTGTATCACCTGAACCTATATTCTGGCGAGCGTTTTCGCGAACCCGAATTTAGGTTCTCTTTCAAAATTTTCATTTTTCGACCAAAAAACAGGTTTTTCTTCGAAAACCCAAAATTTTTCTTCGGCTAAAAATCTAGTTTCTGCATAGTTCGCTAGGGCTCGCCGAGACGCGTCTAACGACACCTCGCACGCGAGTCTAGCTTACACAAAAAATTGTAAGATTGACGGGGAACGATTTTCAATACAAACTGATTTGCTTAGAAAATCTACCTTAGCGTGAGTGCACCGCACGAACATTTCAATAACTTTGTCTCCTGGAGACCGATTTTGACACGGTTTTCGGCACAATTGACGTTAAATAGGCTAGTACCTATTATCCGTACGGTGAAAATTCATTTTTCGCGACATTGATTTTCTTCCCTGGAACTTGTGAAATTTTCATCAAAATTCGAAATTTAAATAAATTTTTATCTTTAAATCTATTCATTATTTCGACTTAATTTTTCGGCAACATATCTGTATCACCTGAACCTATATTCTGGCGAGCGTTTTCGCGAACCCGAATTTAGGTTCTCTTTCAAAATTTTCATTTTTCGACCAAAAAACAGGTTTTTCTTCGAAAACCCAAAATTTTTCTTCGGCTAAAAATCTAGTTTCTGCATAGTTCGCTAGGGCTCGCCGAGACGCGTCTAACGACACCTCGCACGCGAGTCTAGCTTACACAAAAAATTGTAAGATTGACGGGGAACGATTTTCAATACAAACTGATTTGCTTAGAAAATCTACCTTAGCGTGAGTGCACCGCACGAACATTTCAATAACTTTGTCTCCTGGAGACCGATTTTGACACGGTTTTCGGCACAATTGACGTTAAATAGGCTAGTACCTATTATCCGTACGGTGAAAATTCATTTTTCGCGACATTGATTTTCTTCCCTGGAACTTGTGAAATTTTCATCAAAATTCGAAATTTAAATAAATTTTTATCTTTAAATCTATTCATTATTTCGACTTAATTTTTCGGCAACATATCTGTATCACCTGAACCTATATTCTGGCGAGCGTTTTCGCGAACCCGAATTTAGGTTCTCTTTCAAAATTTTCATTTTTCGACCAAAAAACAGGTTTTTCTTCGAAAACCCAAAATTTTTCTTCGGCTAAAAATCTAGTTTCTGCATAGTTCGCTAGGGCTCGCCGAGACGCGTCTAACGACACCTCGCACGCGAGTCTAGCTTACACAAAAAATTGTAAGATTGACGGGGAACGATTTTCAATACAAACTGATTTGCTTAGAAAATCTACCTTAGCGTGAGTGCACCGCACGAACATTTCAATAACTTTGTCTCCTGGAGACCGATTTTGACACGGTTTTCGGCACAATTGACGTTAAATAGGCTAGTACCTATTATCCGTACGGTGAAAATTCATTTTTCGCGACATTGATTTTCTTCCCTGGAACTTGTGAAATTTTCATCAAAATTCGAAATTTAAATAAATTTTTATCTTTAAATCTATTCATTATTTCGACTTAATTTTTCGGCAACATATCTGTATCACCTGAACCTATATTCTGGCGAGCGTTTTCGCGAACCCGAATTTAGGTTCTCTTTCAAAATTTTCATTTTTCGACCAAAAAACAGGTTTTTCTTCGAAAACCCAAAATTTTTCTTCGGCTAAAAATCTAGTTTCTGCATAGTTCGCTAGGGCTCGCCGAGACGCGTCTAACGACACCTCGCACGCGAGTCTAGCTTACACAAAAAATTGTAAGATTGACGGGGAACGATTTTCAATACAAACTGATTTGCTTAGAAAATCTACCTTAGCGTGAGTGCACCGCACGAACATTTCAATAACTTTGTCTCCTGGAGACCGATTTTGACACGGTTTTCGGCACAATTGACGTTAAATAGGCTAGTACCTATTATCCGTACGGTGAAAATTCATTTTTCGCGACATTGATTTTCTTCCCTGGAACTTGTGAAATTTTCATCAAAATTCGAAATTTAAATAAATTTTTATCTTTAAATCTATTCATTATTTCGACTTAATTTTTCGGCAACATATCTGTATCACCTGAACCTATATTCTGGCGAGCGTTTTCGCGAACCCGAATTTAGGTTCTCTTTCAAAATTTTCATTTTTCGACCAAAAAACAGGTTTTTCTTCGAAAACCCAAAATTTTTCTTCGGCTAAAAATCTAGTTTCTGCATAGTTCGCTAGGGCTCGCCGAGACGCGTCTAACGACACCTCGCACGCGAGTCTAGCTTACACAAAAAATTGTAAGATTGACGGGGAACGATTTTCAATACAAACTGATTTGCTTAGAAAATCTACCTTAGCGTGAGTGCACCGCACGAACATTTCAATAACTTTGTCTCCTGGAGACCGATTTTGACACGGTTTTCGGCACAATTGACGTTAAATAGGCTAGTACCTATTATCCGTACGGTGAAAATTCATTTTTCGCGACATTGATTTTCTTCCCTGGAACTTGTGAAATTTTCATCAAAATTCGAAATTTAAATAAATTTTTATCTTTAAATCTATTCATTATTTCGACTTAATTTTTCGGCAACATATCTGTATCACCTGAACCTATATTCTGGCGAGCGTTTTCGCGAACCCGAATTTAGGTTCTCTTTCAAAATTTTCATTTTTCGACCAAAAAACAGGTTTTTCTTCGAAAACCCAAAATTTTTCTTCGGCTAAAAATCTAGTTTCTGCATAGTTCGCTAGGGCTCGCCGAGACGCGTCTAACGACACCTCGCACGCGAGTCTAGCTTACACAAAAAATTGTAAGATTGACGGGGAACGATTTTCAATACAAACTGATTTGCTTAGAAAATCTACCTTAGCGTGAGTGCACCGCACGAACATTTCAATAACTTTGTCTCCTGGAGACCGATTTTGACACGGTTTTCGGCACAATTGACGTTAAATAGGCTAGTACCTATTATCCGTACGGTGAAAATTCATTTTTCGCGACATTGATTTTCTTCCCTGGAACTTGTGAAATTTTCATCAAAATTCGAAATTTAAATAAATTTTTATCTTTAAATCTATTCATTATTTCGACTTAATTTTTCGGCAACATATCTGTATCACCTGAACCTATATTCTGGCGAGCGTTTTCGCGAACCCGAATTTAGGTTCTCTTTCAAAATTTTCATTTTTCGACCAAAAAACAGGTTTTTCTTCGAAAACCCAAAATTTTTCTTCGGCTAAAAATCTAGTTTCTGCATAGTTCGCTAGGGCTCGCCGAGACGCGTCTAACGACACCTCGCACGCGAGTCTAGCTTACACAAAAAATTGTAAGATTGACGGGGAACGATTTTCAATACAAACTGATTTGCTTAGAAAATCTACCTTAGCGTGAGTGCACCGCACGAACATTTCAATAACTTTGTCTCCTGGAGACCGATTTTGACACGGTTTTCGGCACAATTGACGTTAAATAGGCTAGTACCTATTATCCGTACGGTGAAAATTCATTTTTCGCGACATTGATTTTCTTCCCTGGAACTTGTGAAATTTTCATCAAAATTCGAAATTTAAATAAATTTTTATCTTTAAATCTATTCATTATTTCGACTTAATTTTTCGGCAACATATCTGTATCACCTGAACCTATATTCTGGCGAGCGTTTTCGCGAACCCGAATTTAGGTTCTCTTTCAAAATTTTCATTTTTCGACCAAAAAACAGGTTTTTCTTCGAAAACCCAAAATTTTTCTTCGGCTAAAAATCTAGTTTCTGCATAGTTCGCTAGGGCTCGCCGAGACGCGTCTAACGACACCTCGCACGCGAGTCTAGCTTACACAAAAAATTGTAAGATTGACGGGGAACGATTTTCAATACAAACTGATTTGCTTAGAAAATCTACCTTAGCGTGAGTGCACCGCACGAACATTTCAATAACTTTGTCTCCTGGAGACCGATTTTGACACGGTTTTCGGCACAATTGACGTTAAATAGGCTAGTACCTATTATCCGTACGGTGAAAATTCATTTTTCGCGACATTGATTTTCTTCCCTGGAACTTGTGAAATTTTCATCAAAATTCGAAATTTAAATAAATTTTTATCTTTAAATCTATTCATTATTTCGACTTAATTTTTCGGCAACATATCTGTATCACCTGAACCTATATTCTGGCGAGCGTTTTCGCGAACCCGAATTTAGGTTCTCTTTCAAAATTTTCATTTTTCGACCAAAAAACAGGTTTTTCTTCGAAAACCCAAAATTTTTCTTCGGCTAAAAATCTAGTTTCTGCATAGTTCGCTAGGGCTCGCCGAGACGCGTCTAACGACACCTCGCACGCGAGTCTAGCTTACACAAAAAATTGTAAGATTGACGGGGAACGATTTTCAATACAAACTGATTTGCTTAGAAAATCTACCTTAGCGTGAGTGCACCGCACGAACATTTCAATAACTTTGTCTCCTGGAGACCGATTTTGACACGGTTTTCGGCACAATTGACGTTAAATAGGCTAGTACCTATTATCCGTACGGTGAAAATTCATTTTTCGCGACATTGATTTTCTTCCCTGGAACTTGTGAAATTTTCATCAAAATTCGAAATTTAAATAAATTTTTATCTTTAAATCTATTCATTATTTCGACTTAATTTTTCGGCAACATATCTGTATCACCTGAACCTATATTCTGGCGAGCGTTTTCGCGAACCCGAATTTAGGTTCTCTTTCAAAATTTTCATTTTTCGACCAAAAAACAGGTTTTTCTTCGAAAACCCAAAATTTTTCTTCGGCTAAAAATCTAGTTTCTGCATAGTTCGCTAGGGCTCGCCGAGACGCGTCTAACGACACCTCGCACGCGAGTCTAGCTTACACAAAAAATTGTAAGATTGACGGGGAACGATTTTCAATACAAACTGATTTGCTTAGAAAATCTACCTTAGCGTGAGTGCACCGCACGAACATTTCAATAACTTTGTCTCCTGGAGACCGATTTTGACACGGTTTTCGGCACAATTGACGTTAAATAGGCTAGTACCTATTATCCGTACGGTGAAAATTCATTTTTCGCGACATTGATTTTCTTCCCTGGAACTTGTGAAATTTTCATCAAAATTCGAAATTTAAATAAATTTTTATCTTTAAATCTATTCATTATTTCGACTTAATTTTTCGGCAACATATCTGTATCACCTGAACCTATATTCTGGCGAGCGTTTTCGCGAACCCGAATTTAGGTTCTCTTTCAAAATTTTCATTTTTCGACCAAAAAACAGGTTTTTCTTCGAAAACCCAAAATTTTTCTTCGGCTAAAAATCTAGTTTCTGCATAGTTCGCTAGGGCTCGCCGAGACGCGTCTAACGACACCTCGCACGCGAGTCTAGCTTACACAAAAAATTGTAAGATTGACGGGGAACGATTTTCAATACAAACTGATTTGCTTAGAAAATCTACCTTAGCGTGAGTGCACCGCACGAACATTTCAATAACTTTGTCTCCTGGAGACCGATTTTGACACGGTTTTCGGCACAATTGACGTTAAATAGGCTAGTACCTATTATCCGTACGGTGAAAATTCATTTTTCGCGACATTGATTTTCTTCCCTGGAACTTGTGAAATTTTCATCAAAATTCGAAATTTAAATAAATTTTTATCTTTAAATCTATTCATTATTTCGACTTAATTTTTCGGCAACATATCTGTATCACCTGAACCTATATTCTGGCGAGCGTTTTCGCGAACCCGAATTTAGGTTCTCTTTCAAAATTTTCATTTTTCGACCAAAAAACAGGTTTTTCTTCGAAAACCCAAAATTTTTCTTCGGCTAAAAATCTAGTTTCTGCATAGTTCGCTAGGGCTCGCCGAGACGCGTCTAACGACACCTCGCACGCGAGTCTAGCTTACACAAAAAATTGTAAGATTGACGGGGAACGATTTTCAATACAAACTGATTTGCTTAGAAAATCTACCTTAGCGTGAGTGCACCGCACGAACATTTCAATAACTTTGTCTCCTGGAGACCGATTTTGACACGGTTTTCGGCACAATTGACGTTAAATAGGCTAGTACCTATTATCCGTACGGTGAAAATTCATTTTTCGCGACATTGATTTTCTTCCCTGGAACTTGTGAAATTTTCATCAAAATTCGAAATTTAAATAAATTTTTATCTTTAAATCTATTCATTATTTCGACTTAATTTTTCGGCAACATATCTGTATCACCTGAACCTATATTCTGGCGAGCGTTTTCGCGAACCCGAATTTAGGTTCTCTTTCAAAATTTTCATTTTTCGACCAAAAAACAGGTTTTTCTTCGAAAACCCAAAATTTTTCTTCGGCTAAAAATCTAGTTTCTGCATAGTTCGCTAGGGCTCGCCGAGACGCGTCTAACGACACCTCGCACGCGAGTCTAGCTTACACAAAAAATTGTAAGATTGACGGGGAACGATTTTCAATACAAACTGATTTGCTTAGAAAATCTACCTTAGCGTGAGTGCACCGCACGAACATTTCAATAACTTTGTCTCCTGGAGACCGATTTTGACACGGTTTTCGGCACAATTGACGTTAAATAGGCTAGTACCTATTATCCGTACGGTGAAAATTCATTTTTCGCGACATTGATTTTCTTCCCTGGAACTTGTGAAATTTTCATCAAAATTCGAAATTTAAATAAATTTTTATCTTTAAATCTATTCATTATTTCGACTTAATTTTTCGGCAACATATCTGTATCACCTGAACCTATATTCTGGCGAGCGTTTTCGCGAACCCGAATTTAGGTTCTCTTTCAAAATTTTCATTTTTCGACCAAAAAACAGGTTTTTCTTCGAAAACCCAAAATTTTTCTTCGGCTAAAAATCTAGTTTCTGCATAGTTCGCTAGGGCTCGCCGAGACGCGTCTAACGACACCTCGCACGCGAGTCTAGCTTACACAAAAAATTGTAAGATTGACGGGGAACGATTTTCAATACAAACTGATTTGCTTAGAAAATCTACCTTAGCGTGAGTGCACCGCACGAACATTTCAATAACTTTGTCTCCTGGAGACCGATTTTGACACGGTTTTCGGCACAATTGACGTTAAATAGGCTAGTACCTATTATCCGTACGGTGAAAATTCATTTTTCGCGACATTGATTTTCTTCCCTGGAACTTGTGAAATTTTCATCAAAATTCGAAATTTAAATAAATTTTTATCTTTAAATCTATTCATTATTTCGACTTAATTTTTCGGCAACATATCTGTATCACCTGAACCTATATTCTGGCGAGCGTTTTCGCGAACCCGAATTTAGGTTCTCTTTCAAAATTTTCATTTTTCGACCAAAAAACAGGTTTTTCTTCGAAAACCCAAAATTTTTCTTCGGCTAAAAATCTAGTTTCTGCATAGTTCGCTAGGGCTCGCCGAGACGCGTCTAACGACACCTCGCACGCGAGTCTAGCTTACACAAAAAATTGTAAGATTGACGGGGAACGATTTTCAATACAAACTGATTTGCTTAGAAAATCTACCTTAGCGTGAGTGCACCGCACGAACATTTCAATAACTTTGTCTCCTGGAGACCGATTTTGACACGGTTTTCGGCACAATTGACGTTAAATAGGCTAGTACCTATTATCCGTACGGTGAAAATTCATTTTTCGCGACATTGATTTTCTTCCCTGGAACTTGTGAAATTTTCATCAAAATTCGAAATTTAAATAAATTTTTATCTTTAAATCTATTCATTATTTCGACTTAATTTTTCGGCAACATATCTGTATCACCTGAACCTATATTCTGGCGAGCGTTTTCGCGAACCCGAATTTAGGTTCTCTTTCAAAATTTTCATTTTTCGACCAAAAAACAGGTTTTTCTTCGAAAACCCAAAATTTTTCTTCGGCTAAAAATCTAGTTTCTGCATAGTTCGCTAGGGCTCGCCGAGACGCGTCTAACGACACCTCGCACGCGAGTCTAGCTTACACAAAAAATTGTAAGATTGACGGGGAACGATTTTCAATACAAACTGATTTGCTTAGAAAATCTACCTTAGCGTGAGTGCACCGCACGAACATTTCAATAACTTTGTCTCCTGGAGACCGATTTTGACACGGTTTTCGGCACAATTGACGTTAAATAGGCTAGTACCTATTATCCGTACGGTGAAAATTCATTTTTCGCGACATTGATTTTCTTCCCTGGAACTTGTGAAATTTTCATCAAAATTCGAAATTTAAATAAATTTTTATCTTTAAATCTATTCATTATTTCGACTTAATTTTTCGGCAACATATCTGTATCACCTGAACCTATATTCTGGCGAGCGTTTTCGCGAACCCGAATTTAGGTTCTCTTTCAAAATTTTCATTTTTCGACCAAAAAACAGGTTTTTCTTCGAAAACCCAAAATTTTTCTTCGGCTAAAAATCTAGTTTCTGCATAGTTCGCTAGGGCTCGCCGAGACGCGTCTAACGACACCTCGCACGCGAGTCTAGCTTACACAAAAAATTGTAAGATTGACGGGGAACGATTTTCAATACAAACTGATTTGCTTAGAAAATCTACCTTAGCGTGAGTGCACCGCACGAACATTTCAATAACTTTGTCTCCTGGAGACCGATTTTGACACGGTTTTCGGCACAATTGACGTTAAATAGGCTAGTACCTATTATCCGTACGGTGAAAATTCATTTTTCGCGACATTGATTTTCTTCCCTGGAACTTGTGAAATTTTCATCAAAATTCGAAATTTAAATAAATTTTTATCTTTAAATCTATTCATTATTTCGACTTAATTTTTCGGCAACATATCTGTATCACCTGAACCTATATTCTGGCGAGCGTTTTCGCGAACCCGAATTTAGGTTCTCTTTCAAAATTTTCATTTTTCGACCAAAAAACAGGTTTTTCTTCGAAAACCCAAAATTTTTCTTCGGCTAAAAATCTAGTTTCTGCATAGTTCGCTAGGGCTCGCCGAGACGCGTCTAACGACACCTCGCACGCGAGTCTAGCTTACACAAAAAATTGTAAGATTGACGGGGAACGATTTTCAATACAAACTGATTTGCTTAGAAAATCTACCTTAGCGTGAGTGCACCGCACGAACATTTCAATAACTTTGTCTCCTGGAGACCGATTTTGACACGGTTTTCGGCACAATTGACGTTAAATAGGCTAGTACCTATTATCCGTACGGTGAAAATTCATTTTTCGCGACATTGATTTTCTTCCCTGGAACTTGTGAAATTTTCATCAAAATTCGAAATTTAAATAAATTTTTATCTTTAAATCTATTCATTATTTCGACTTAATTTTTCGGCAACATATCTGTATCACCTGAACCTATATTCTGGCGAGCGTTTTCGCGAACCCGAATTTAGGTTCTCTTTCAAAATTTTCATTTTTCGACCAAAAAACAGGTTTTTCTTCGAAAACCCAAAATTTTTCTTCGGCTAAAAATCTAGTTTCTGCATAGTTCGCTAGGGCTCGCCGAGACGCGTCTAACGACACCTCGCACGCGAGTCTAGCTTACACAAAAAATTGTAAGATTGACGGGGAACGATTTTCAATACAAACTGATTTGCTTAGAAAATCTACCTTAGCGTGAGTGCACCGCACGAACATTTCAATAACTTTGTCTCCTGGAGACCGATTTTGACACGGTTTTCGGCACAATTGACGTTAAATAGGCTAGTACCTATTATCCGTACGGTGAAAATTCATTTTTCGCGACATTGATTTTCTTCCCTGGAACTTGTGAAATTTTCATCAAAATTCGAAATTTAAATAAATTTTTATCTTTAAATCTATTCATTATTTCGACTTAATTTTTCGGCAACATATCTGTATCACCTGAACCTATATTCTGGCGAGCGTTTTCGCGAACCCGAATTTAGGTTCTCTTTCAAAATTTTCATTTTTCGACCAAAAAACAGGTTTTTCTTCGAAAACCCAAAATTTTTCTTCGGCTAAAAATCTAGTTTCTGCATAGTTCGCTAGGGCTCGCCGAGACGCGTCTAACGACACCTCGCACGCGAGTCTAGCTTACACAAAAAATTGTAAGATTGACGGGGAACGATTTTCAATACAAACTGATTTGCTTAGAAAATCTACCTTAGCGTGAGTGCACCGCACGAACATTTCAATAACTTTGTCTCCTGGAGACCGATTTTGACACGGTTTTCGGCACAATTGACGTTAAATAGGCTAGTACCTATTATCCGTACGGTGAAAATTCATTTTTCGCGACATTGATTTTCTTCCCTGGAACTTGTGAAATTTTCATCAAAATTCGAAATTTAAATAAATTTTTATCTTTAAATCTATTCATTATTTCGACTTAATTTTTCGGCAACATATCTGTATCACCTGAACCTATATTCTGGCGAGCGTTTTCGCGAACCCGAATTTAGGTTCTCTTTCAAAATTTTCATTTTTCGACCAAAAAACAGGTTTTTCTTCGAAAACCCAAAATTTTTCTTCGGCTAAAAATCTAGTTTCTGCATAGTTCGCTAGGGCTCGCCGAGACGCGTCTAACGACACCTCGCACGCGAGTCTAGCTTACACAAAAAATTGTAAGATTGACGGGGAACGATTTTCAATACAAACTGATTTGCTTAGAAAATCTACCTTAGCGTGAGTGCACCGCACGAACATTTCAATAACTTTGTCTCCTGGAGACCGATTTTGACACGGTTTTCGGCACAATTGACGTTAAATAGGCTAGTACCTATTATCCGTACGGTGAAAATTCATTTTTCGCGACATTGATTTTCTTCCCTGGAACTTGTGAAATTTTCATCAAAATTCGAAATTTAAATAAATTTTTATCTTTAAATCTATTCATTATTTCGACTTAATTTTTCGGCAACATATCTGTATCACCTGAACCTATATTCTGGCGAGCGTTTTCGCGAACCCGAATTTAGGTTCTCTTTCAAAATTTTCATTTTTCGACCAAAAAACAGGTTTTTCTTCGAAAACCCAAAATTTTTCTTCGGCTAAAAATCTAGTTTCTGCATAGTTCGCTAGGGCTCGCCGAGACGCGTCTAACGACACCTCGCACGCGAGTCTAGCTTACACAAAAAATTGTAAGATTGACGGGGAACGATTTTCAATACAAACTGATTTGCTTAGAAAATCTACCTTAGCGTGAGTGCACCGCACGAACATTTCAATAACTTTGTCTCCTGGAGACCGATTTTGACACGGTTTTCGGCACAATTGACGTTAAATAGGCTAGTACCTATTATCCGTACGGTGAAAATTCATTTTTCGCGACATTGATTTTCTTCCCTGGAACTTGTGAAATTTTCATCAAAATTCGAAATTTAAATAAATTTTTATCTTTAAATCTATTCATTATTTCGACTTAATTTTTCGGCAACATATCTGTATCACCTGAACCTATATTCTGGCGAGCGTTTTCGCGAACCCGAATTTAGGTTCTCTTTCAAAATTTTCATTTTTCGACCAAAAAACAGGTTTTTCTTCGAAAACCCAAAATTTTTCTTCGGCTAAAAATCTAGTTTCTGCATAGTTCGCTAGGGCTCGCCGAGACGCGTCTAACGACACCTCGCACGCGAGTCTAGCTTACACAAAAAATTGTAAGATTGACGGGGAACGATTTTCAATACAAACTGATTTGCTTAGAAAATCTACCTTAGCGTGAGTGCACCGCACGAACATTTCAATAACTTTGTCTCCTGGAGACCGATTTTGACACGGTTTTCGGCACAATTGACGTTAAATAGGCTAGTACCTATTATCCGTACGGTGAAAATTCATTTTTCGCGACATTGATTTTCTTCCCTGGAACTTGTGAAATTTTCATCAAAATTCGAAATTTAAATAAATTTTTATCTTTAAATCTATTCATTATTTCGACTTAATTTTTCGGCAACATATCTGTATCACCTGAACCTATATTCTGGCGAGCGTTTTCGCGAACCCGAATTTAGGTTCTCTTTCAAAATTTTCATTTTTCGACCAAAAAACAGGTTTTTCTTCGAAAACCCAAAATTTTTCTTCGGCTAAAAATCTAGTTTCTGCATAGTTCGCTAGGGCTCGCCGAGACGCGTCTAACGACACCTCGCACGCGAGTCTAGCTTACACAAAAAATTGTAAGATTGACGGGGAACGATTTTCAATACAAACTGATTTGCTTAGAAAATCTACCTTAGCGTGAGTGCACCGCACGAACATTTCAATAACTTTGTCTCCTGGAGACCGATTTTGACACGGTTTTCGGCACAATTGACGTTAAATAGGCTAGTACCTATTATCCGTACGGTGAAAATTCATTTTTCGCGACATTGATTTTCTTCCCTGGAACTTGTGAAATTTTCATCAAAATTCGAAATTTAAATAAATTTTTATCTTTAAATCTATTCATTATTTCGACTTAATTTTTCGGCAACATATCTGTATCACCTGAACCTATATTCTGGCGAGCGTTTTCGCGAACCCGAATTTAGGTTCTCTTTCAAAATTTTCATTTTTCGACCAAAAAACAGGTTTTTCTTCGAAAACCCAAAATTTTTCTTCGGCTAAAAATCTAGTTTCTGCATAGTTCGCTAGGGCTCGCCGAGACGCGTCTAACGACACCTCGCACGCGAGTCTAGCTTACACAAAAAATTGTAAGATTGACGGGGAACGATTTTCAATACAAACTGATTTGCTTAGAAAATCTACCTTAGCGTGAGTGCACCGCACGAACATTTCAATAACTTTGTCTCCTGGAGACCGATTTTGACACGGTTTTCGGCACAATTGACGTTAAATAGGCTAGTACCTATTATCCGTACGGTGAAAATTCATTTTTCGCGACATTGATTTTCTTCCCTGGAACTTGTGAAATTTTCATCAAAATTCGAAATTTAAATAAATTTTTATCTTTAAATCTATTCATTATTTCGACTTAATTTTTCGGCAACATATCTGTATCACCTGAACCTATATTCTGGCGAGCGTTTTCGCGAACCCGAATTTAGGTTCTCTTTCAAAATTTTCATTTTTCGACCAAAAAACAGGTTTTTCTTCGAAAACCCAAAATTTTTCTTCGGCTAAAAATCTAGTTTCTGCATAGTTCGCTAGGGCTCGCCGAGACGCGTCTAACGACACCTCGCACGCGAGTCTAGCTTACACAAAAAATTGTAAGATTGACGGGGAACGATTTTCAATACAAACTGATTTGCTTAGAAAATCTACCTTAGCGTGAGTGCACCGCACGAACATTTCAATAACTTTGTCTCCTGGAGACCGATTTTGACACGGTTTTCGGCACAATTGACGTTAAATAGGCTAGTACCTATTATCCGTACGGTGAAAATTCATTTTTCGCGACATTGATTTTCTTCCCTGGAACTTGTGAAATTTTCATCAAAATTCGAAATTTAAATAAATTTTTATCTTTAAATCTATTCATTATTTCGACTTAATTTTTCGGCAACATATCTGTATCACCTGAACCTATATTCTGGCGAGCGTTTTCGCGAACCCGAATTTAGGTTCTCTTTCAAAATTTTCATTTTTCGACCAAAAAACAGGTTTTTCTTCGAAAACCCAAAATTTTTCTTCGGCTAAAAATCTAGTTTCTGCATAGTTCGCTAGGGCTCGCCGAGACGCGTCTAACGACACCTCGCACGCGAGTCTAGCTTACACAAAAAATTGTAAGATTGACGGGGAACGATTTTCAATACAAACTGATTTGCTTAGAAAATCTACCTTAGCGTGAGTGCACCGCACGAACATTTCAATAACTTTGTCTCCTGGAGACCGATTTTGACACGGTTTTCGGCACAATTGACGTTAAATAGGCTAGTACCTATTATCCGTACGGTGAAAATTCATTTTTCGCGACATTGATTTTCTTCCCTGGAACTTGTGAAATTTTCATCAAAATTCGAAATTTAAATAAATTTTTATCTTTAAATCTATTCATTATTTCGACTTAATTTTTCGGCAACATATCTGTATCACCTGAACCTATATTCTGGCGAGCGTTTTCGCGAACCCGAATTTAGGTTCTCTTTCAAAATTTTCATTTTTCGACCAAAAAACAGGTTTTTCTTCGAAAACCCAAAATTTTTCTTCGGCTAAAAATCTAGTTTCTGCATAGTTCGCTAGGGCTCGCCGAGACGCGTCTAACGACACCTCGCACGCGAGTCTAGCTTACACAAAAAATTGTAAGATTGACGGGGAACGATTTTCAATACAAACTGATTTGCTTAGAAAATCTACCTTAGCGTGAGTGCACCGCACGAACATTTCAATAACTTTGTCTCCTGGAGACCGATTTTGACACGGTTTTCGGCACAATTGACGTTAAATAGGCTAGTACCTATTATCCGTACGGTGAAAATTCATTTTTCGCGACATTGATTTTCTTCCCTGGAACTTGTGAAATTTTCATCAAAATTCGAAATTTAAATAAATTTTTATCTTTAAATCTATTCATTATTTCGACTTAATTTTTCGGCAACATATCTGTATCACCTGAACCTATATTCTGGCGAGCGTTTTCGCGAACCCGAATTTAGGTTCTCTTTCAAAATTTTCATTTTTCGACCAAAAAACAGGTTTTTCTTCGAAAACCCAAAATTTTTCTTCGGCTAAAAATCTAGTTTCTGCATAGTTCGCTAGGGCTCGCCGAGACGCGTCTAACGACACCTCGCACGCGAGTCTAGCTTACACAAAAAATTGCCCGCCCACCCGCCCTTTATATATAGGAAAGGGAGTGAACAACATATTTCCAAAAATTTGAAAATTTCACACTTCATTTATTTCCCTCCTTTGGACACCTCTTTTGGGATTTTCTTTCTTATTTTTACTTTTGACGCCTCTATTGAGGAACTTCTATTATTTTATTATTTGACATACTGGCTCCCTCTTTACAGGAACCAGTAATCTAGACTAATATTTAATAATTATTTTATTTTATTTATTTACCACTAATTTAATAGTTCCTCGCTACTCCTCCACCATGTTCCTCTCCAGAACCCCTGCAAAGAAAGCCTCTGCAGGTCCCTATGTCTCTCCGTCGAGTGCAGCACTCTCCGTCACCTTCGAGGGGGATGTCTCCCCTCCCAGTGCTTCAACTCAAGCCTCTAGTGTGAGGCGAAGCATTGGAGAGTGGGAGAATGGGAAGATGGCGGAGTCTCAGCCTCTTCCGTCAGCCGTCGCGCTCTCACCCAAGAAGGCAGCCCCGATCGTGACAGCTTCCCAGAAGTCCACACGGCGCGCTGCTTCACAGCCGAACAGTAAGGCTGCAGTGCGCCGCACTTCTACTGAGACGCTGGGAGCGTCACCTGGGACGAGCCAGCTGTTGCAAAACAAACCCGCCGATCGGGTGACCGAGGCTCGCAACTGCCTTCTACGCGCGAAATCGCATTTAGGTGATTCGCGCAATCTGAGGGCAGACCTGAAAGCCGGGATCACCCAATCGGTGGAACGGCTGTACCAGCTGGTGAAGGAGGAGGCGGCGGCTGCTGAAAAAGCAAAGGGGGCTGAGCTGGTTGAGGACGAGCCTATCAAGGCAACAGCTCCGCCGGAAGCACCCAAAAGCCTCCCGGAGGTCAACTCGTTGCTCGCTTCACTAGCGGAGCATAGCGCGCTGGTGAAGGAGAGCAACGAGAAGATGGAACAGCTGCGGCGGGCGATGGAGAGACAGGGGGAACTGCTGGAAAAGACGGCCACGTATGCGAGTGTAGTGGCGGGTCCACCGAAAAGGCAGACCCCAGGAAGGACCGCGCTGCACTCCATCGTGGTGACGTCTAAAGAAGAAGGGGACTCAGGGGAAGTAGTCTTACAAAAAATTAGAGAGGCAGTTAAAGCCAAACAGGGTGGAGTAGAGGTCGAGAGTATAAGAAAGGCCAAAGACCGAAGGATAATTATGGGCTGTAGGTCGGCTGAGGATAGGAATAGAATAAGGGAAAGGATAGAGAAGTCAGGAGATCACCTCGTGGTCGAGGACGTGAAGAACAAGGACCCACTGTTAGTATTCCGTGGCGTCCTACGCGTACACTCTGACGAGGAACTGCTGGAGGCGCTGCGAAATCAAAATCGTGATGTCTTTCGCGACCTCGATGACGGGGAGGATCGAATGGCGATTAGATTCAAGAAGAACGCGCGGAACCCCCAAACAACAAACGTGGTTGTAAGCACGTCCCCTGCTGTCTGGAACAGGATGCTCGAGAAGGGAAGAGCGCGAATCGATCTCCAGACCGTTCTCGTCGAGGACCAGTCACCGCTGGTTCAGTGCACGAGGTGTTTGGGATACGGACATAGTCGGCGGCTCTGTAAAGAACCCGCCGACTTATGTAGCCACTGTGGGGGCCAGCACCTCCGAGCACAATGCGACCAGTGGCTAAAGGCTGAAATACCGAAATGCCACAACTGTGTCCTGGCGAGGATGGGGAAGATCGACCACAATGCCTTCAACCCCGAGTGTCCTGTTCGAATCAGGTGGGATCGGCTGGCGCGTTCATCCGTCGCCTACTGCTAAGGTGGTCCCAACAAGTACGATGCCGCACAAGATACTCCAGGTCAATCTCCAGAGGAAGAAATTGGCGACCCAAGAGCTTATGCTTGAGGCCGAGCAGCGCAAAGCCACTGTAGCGCTGATCCAGGAGCCCTACGTGGGCAGTGCAAGAAGGATGAGCGTGACCAGAGGTGTCCGAATCTTCCAGAGCACCGGTCAAGGAGAAGGGACTGTCAAAGCGGCAATAGCCGTATTTGACCCAAACGTTGCCGTTAGACAGTACCCAGAACTCACCACGAACAACATCGTCGTGGTGGGGATCCAAACCGGTGCCTGGAAACTGACTCTGGTCTCGTTCTACTTTGAGCCTGATCAGCCCTTAGGACCATACCTGGACAGCCTCAGAAAAGTGGAAAGCGAGACCGGCCCACATAAGCTCATCATGGGGGGAGACGCCAACGCTTGGAGTATCTGGTGGGGCAGTAACGAGACAAATAGCAGAGGCGACGAGATGCTGGGAGCTCTCGACCAGCTTGGACTGCAGGTACTGAACAGAGGGGAAACTCCAACCTTCGACGTAGTTCGTGGTAACAGGCGTTACACGAGCTGCGTCGACGTCACAGCCTGCACGGCGGATATGCTGACGGTGACCGACGGCTGGCGAGTCGTCGATGACTTGACGGGGTCGGACCACAACGGCATTGAGTTCAGCGTTCATCTCACTAGGTCTTCGGGTGTCGCGGTCAACCGGACTACCAGGATCTATAATACCAGAAAAGCAAATTGGGCGCAGTTTCGTAAGAAACTGCGCCAAATTATGCAACGGGATAACACCGTAAGCCTGATCGATAACATCGACAGCAGGGACAAAATAGACCTGGTAGTCGAGGGACTCACTACGGCAGTCCAAGATGCCTGTACATCCGCGATGCCCAAGAGGAAGACGGTAGAAAAGCTGGCAGTGCCGTGGTGGTCTGATGAACTCACCAGTCTGAAGAGGCAAGTGGTCACCAAGAAGCGGAGAATCCGTTGTGCAGCGCCAGTTCGGAGACCCAAGGTTGTTGAGGAGTACCTGAAGCAGAAAGAAGAGTACGAGCGTGCGGTAGTCCAAGCAAAAGTCGAGAGCTGGAAGGGGTTTTGCGCGAAGCAAGATAGGGAAGGCCTGTGGGAGGGCATATACCGGGTAATCCGTAGGACGGAGAAGAGAGAAGAGGATTTGCCGATGGTGAGGGAAGGCAAGACTCTGGACCCCGAGTCCTCGGCGAGGTATCTGGCAGAGACTTTTTACCCAGAAGACCGTTCGGAGGGGGACAACGAGGAGCACAGAAGGGTGCGGCAAAAAGCCGAAGAGGTGAACGGGGGGAACGAAGTTGAACCTTTGGACCCCCCCTTCACACTCGACGAGCTGGAGCGAGCTGTCTCCTCGTTCAACCCCAAAAAAGCCCCCGGTTCCGACGGTCTGACGGCGGACATATGGGGCCACACGATCCGTCAAGACCCAGACTTAGTTCTGCGCTTGGTAAACAAGTGCCTGGCGCATGGATACTTTCCACGGTCCTGGAAAGAGGCAACCGTCGTCGTGCTCCGCAAGCCCGCGAAAGACGACTACACCACCCCGAAGTCATACAGGCCGATTGGGCTCTTGCCTGTCCTCGGCAAGATATTTGAAAAGATGTTCGTGACCCGACTCAAGTTTCATCTTCTACCCAGGATGAGTACTCGCCAGTACGGCTTCATGCCCCAGCGAAGCACCGAGGACTCCCTCTATACTCTGATGGGACGCATTCGTGGCAAACTTAATGAAAAAAGACTTGTCACGGTTGTGTCCTTGGATATAGAGGGAGCCTTCGATAGCGCCTGGTGGCCGGCTATACGGGTCCGTCTGGCTGAGGAAAAGTGTCCTGTAAACTTGAGACGGGTCATGGACAGCTACTTGTCCGAGAGGGTGGTGAAAGTCAGGTACGCGGGAGTGGAGTGCGAATCCAGGACCGAGAAGGGATGCGTCCAGGGGTCCATCGGTGGTCCCATAGTGTGGAACGTTCTGCTGGATCCTCTGCTGAGGGGTCTAGAGTCGATAGGGGTCTATTGCCAGGCGTTTGCGGACGATATTGTCCTTGTGTTCGATGGAGAGACTGCACTTGAGGTCCAACGGGATGCCAATGTCGCCCTTGAGTACGTGCGAGCGTGGGGTGTCACGAATAAGCTTCGGTTTGCGCCGCATAAGACCAAAGCAATGCTGGTCACGCGCAAACTGAAGCATGACACCCCATGCCTCAGGATGGGCGGGGTAGACATTGGCATGTCGGACCAAATCAAGCTGCTCGGTCTCACCATCGACCACAAGTTGACATTTAACACCCACGTCGCAAACGTCTGTTCCCGAGCCATCGGCATTTACAAGCAGCTGTCTCGGGCTGCTAGGGTCAGTTGGGGTCTCCATCCAGAGGTAATCCGCTGCATCTATACGGCTGCAGTGGAGCCTATCATCTTGTACGCAGCGAGCGCGTGGTCGCCGGCCGCAAAGAAAGTCGGGGTGCAGAAGAAGCTGAGCGCCGTCCAGAGGAGCTTCGCGCAAAAGCTGTGCCGGGCCTACCGCACGGTCTCCCTAAACTCAGCACTGGTGCTGGCTGGGATACTCCCTCTTGATCTCCGAATTCAGGAGGCAGCCTCGCTCTACGAGGCCAAGAGAGGGGTACCCCATCCAGCGCTAGGAGATCGGGAGATCGAGCGTGTGGTATCGGCACTGCAGATGCCACATCCGGCTGAGCAGAGGGCTATTGAACTGCGACGTCTGGTAGACGAGGAACAGTATAACGAGCACCGCAATTATGCGGTGCGTATTTTCACAGACGGCAGCAAGATTGAGGGCAAAGTCGGTGCCGCACTGTCAGTATGGACTGGCGACGCGGAGACGAAGGCCCTCAAGCTTGCTCTGCCGTCTTATAGTACCGTCTACCAGGCAGAGCTCCTCGCCCTCTGCAAAGCCGCGAAGGAAGCCCTCCGAAGGTCCGAGACGGCGTTCGCTATCTATAGCGACTCCATGGCAGCTCTCCAAGCAATCGTGAACCCCGAAGCCCTCCACGCCCTTGCAGTGGAAGCAAGGGACGCCATCCGCCGCAGCAACGCCCAGAACAAGAGCGTCTCCTTGTTCTGGGTCAAAGCTCACGCGGGGCTGGAGGGTAACGAGAGAGCCGACTTGCTCGCAAAGGAGGCTGCCCTGAAGTCGAAGCGGCAACCCGACTACGACAAATGTCCTGTTTCATTCGTCAAGCGCATGATCCGCATGGGAACGCTGGACGAATGGAACCGGAGGTATTGTACTGGAGAAACGGCGGCCACGACCAAGATGTTCTTCCCTTGCGCGATCGCTGCGTACAGGACGGTGCGGAAGATGGAGATCACCAAGGAGCTGACTCAAGCCCTAACAGGCCACGGCGGGTTCTCCGAATACCTTACTCGCTTCAAGTGTAAGGAGAACCCGGCGTGCGCCTGCGACCCGAACCAGCAGGAGACAATCCTCCACCTCCTCACGGATTGCCCGGTGTATGCCTCCCATAGATGGGACTTAGAAATGAAGATCGAGGGAAAAGTGACGAAACAGAACCTCAGTGTTCTTATAACAAATAAAAAACATGGGAAAGTTTTCAATAATTTTATCACCAACATTGTAGTGTTAGTTAACAAAAGGAATAAAACCTGAATTTTACTAATGAACTCGAACCAAACTGTATCTACTGTTATATGTTATCGTAATTAAGAAAATGAACTAAATTTTAGGAAAATTTTAAAAATGACTGAATTTTAATTATTGAAATGATATACAAGTTTTTATATTATTTATTGAAAAATTTTAACTAGTTTTAATGAATTATTTATTATATTTATTTTACCTTATTTATACAATTTTAACAAATTTAAACGACTAGCACAAAAATCAAACGAAAACTAATTAAACCTACAGCCTATAAACACCCTGCGAAACTTGACGGCAGGGAGCCTTTCGCATGGCAGGAGTGGTTTTTAGCCGGTAGGAGTCCGGCACTACCCAGACTGCCTTCATGGCCAGTCTGGGTGTCCATGATGGATTTCCCACTCCTGCCACCAAAAAAAAAAAAAAAAAAAAAAAAAAAAAAAAAAAAAAAAAAAAAAACCTAACCTAACCTAACCTAACCTAACCTAACCTAACCTAACATTCTTAGTTTAGTTTTTATGTACATAGATTTAGTATAAGTACTTAATAAATATATAACATACATATTAGGAGATAGATTTACGCTGTTAGAGATTTTACAATTTTCAATACGTTATAAAAAAAATGTGTTTTTTGGTTTCAGAGGTAAAGTCAAGTTCATTGCCCTGGGTATCCTCAACCGCTCGGACCCTCCCGAGCTATGGCAGACCCACAACGTGAAGAGGATCATCGGTCATCCGGAGTACCAGCCACCTTCCAAGTACAATGATATCGCACTATTGGAAACTGAGAATACGTAAGTAGGGAATTTGGAAGAAGAAGACGCTTAATCTAATGGTGGTGACGTCACATTTCAGTATTTTTTTTTCTTTATAGATAGGTTCGCGTTTAACTACTATCTCACCGGATGGTAAGCGATGATGTGGCTGACGATAGAGCACGCTTGCCATGTAACTTATTCACTCTTGACTTAAAGACTCCTAGGTTATAGCTATTAGGGAACCGATAAACTTTTAGCACTAACTTAGTGCAAGATATTTTCTGTCCAGGATATCATTTAGCAGCGATATTCTGCCTGCGTGTCTCCCCTTGGTTCCGGAGGCAGATGAGAGAGCTACGGCCACGGGCTGGGGTGCCCTGGGACACCGGCAGGGTTTGGCAGACACTTTGCAGGCTGTAAACAACTTATTTAATTTTTTTGAATTGTCAGTCATTTTTTTTTTATTGACATAAACTAGTGCTTGGCAGTCAAGCACTAGTTTATCGCACCTGATGGCAAGCAGTAATGCAATCGTTGATGGTGAGGTGCACTTGTTTATTAAGAGCCTATTCACTCTAGCCTTGAAGACACCTGAATTATAATCGGACGGGAAGACCGCAGCAGGCCAGTTTTATTTATTTGTTTACTAGCTGAACCAGCAAATTCGTACCGCCTAATAGTCAATTTTTTTTTCGTGAATTTTTCTATATTTTCTCACCGTTTAAACTTTACTTGGACTATTAGGAATATTTCAAGACCAAAATTAGACAATTTGATCCAGCCGATTTTTAGCGAGACAAATGAACATCTATTCATTTTTATATACTTACAATTAGTTTTAATATACTAAAACAAATTGTAAGTATATAAAAATATAAAAATTCGAAACCTGAATTTTTATGTAAAGAATCTATGTACAAAATGTCAAAACTGTATCATGAAAAATCACAAAGTTATAAGCTTGTTATGTTACCGAACTCTCCGTAGAAACACATGGTCACCGGGCCATCTGGGTGACTGAGGGGTTATTTTGCTCACGCACCCAGCTGTGCGCTGGCGCCTAATGCCCGCTATGACCTATGTAGTACTTAGTGTCGGTGGTGTTTAACTTGTGACCTTTTTTTGATATTTTAAGAAAAAATATAACATGGTGCTGCAACTATATTCAGGTTTCGCATATATACTAAAAATAATGATGTATATAGGGTGACAGGTAATCAGTGAACGATACTTAAACACGTGATTGTACTCATGATAACAAACAACTTTTACTATGGGAGCAAACTTGAACTTGTCGGTACATTTTGACCAGTTAGGCGAACACAAATGTACTGACTAGCAGATTTTTTTTCGCTATTTTAGATTTGGTCCCATAGTAAAAGTTGTTTGTTATCATGACTACACGAGTTTAAGTGTCGTTCACTAATTACCAGTCATCCTATATATATTTTTTTAAGAGTAACTGTGGAGTTTCTTGCTGGTTCTTCTCCATAGGAAACGACCAATTTTAACCGTGCACTAGCTTCTGACATTTTATAAGTGCCCATGTAGGCCTATATGAAATAACAATTTTTGAATATTTGACTTCTATCTTTTGGCCATACAAATCGGTTTTCCGTAAGCCAGTTTGTCAGATTCCTCAGCAGCTGTGTAGGCACTTAGCCCTGTAAAAAAAAAAAAAAAAATTTTGGTTCTGCAAGTGACCGCTAGAGGCGCTGCAAAATTTGCCATACAAAATATTTACGGCGTCGATATCGAGTAGCGACGAATACTATTGCTTAAAACTCATGGTAGAGGTACTGTTCTGTTCTGTTCGATTTGACTGATTGGGACCGCTTTGCTTTGCTCATCGCCATACCGCACCCACGTATGGTTGGTCAAATAGGCCACTGTAATTGAGTACCCATAAATTGTTTGTTCCAATCGCACCGCGTCTCTTCGCGATCGCATTGAATCGCCTTCGTAGGACACATTGACATGTTGTTACTGTGCAAACTGTAAGAGTAATTTGGTCACTTTTAATAAAAAAAAATATTATCGTATCAGTGTCTTTTTCTTTGGAAAGTATAAAATTATTTTCTTTCTGCATCTATCTCTTTAACCGACTGCACCAGAAGGATAGTTATGTTTTTCAAGTATATATATACACCGTTAAATCTTGGTCGTTTTAATCCCGTGAGGGATCGATTCGGTACATGAAACACTATCGATTTATAAAGAAAAAATTAAAGAAATTTTTTTCAAAAACTCGAATTAATATACGCATATACGAAATTAATTTCTTTTAGTAAACGAGTCAATGACTTTGTAGGTAGTTGTCAGTCGTTGCGTACTAACTACCTACAGTTCATTGGCCTCGCTCAGCTGACGTTTACTCAAAGAAATTAATTTCGTACATGCGTAAGTTAATTCGAGTTAAAAAAAGTACTTTGTTTTTTAATTTTCTCTTTACAAATTGATATTGTAAGGTGTTTTGGTGTATTGTATGTAAGTAATGACACGCCCTAGAGCAGGGTTTTTTATGGTAGGTAAAATCATCCAATGACAAATCCCGCCCTTGGGCGGAGCGGGAAGTAGTGTCAGACTCTTACTGACTAAAAACCTAACCTGTTCCTTCCCTGCCTTGGAATCAGAGCCCTGGTATTTATTTATTTATTATTACTGTATTGCACACCTTAACTTATTATTAGATACATTTATAAAGAAAATAAGCGTACAATAGGCGGTCATATTGCATAGGGCAATTTCTACCAGACAACCTTTGGATGGACTGGAAGAATGGAAAAGATTTGGGGTTGTCAGTGTACAACAATACAAATAATAGAAGTATTTATATAAATAATACAATAGAAAAAGGAAAAAAAGAAAAAAATGTATATATAATATATAATACATAAATAAATTATCAAATAATAAACTGTTTTGGAGATGAATAAAAAACTTCTTCGATAGAATTTAGGTGTATAATCAAAGATTTCGGTTTTTACAAAAAATTGCGTGTGCGATATGTCGACCGATATAATGAAAAGTTAAAAGTGACACAGTGGCGACGCGCGCGTGAGAAAATGGTACTACACCCCGCACTCCTCCTCTGAGCCATCCAACCGCAGGAGCTCGCTGTAATGACAATGCGTGAACATAAACTAATAAATATTACCATATACAAAAGAGAAAGGAGAAGAAAAATTAAAGTGATAGGTAGTGCTCCTTCGCCATTCTTTGGTATGCATTTTCATACCTCCCCAGAGACGCTCTAGAGCAGGGGTGGCCACCTTGATTCGACACATAATCCACTGTTTACTAACTAAACCCTGCAAGAAATAACAATTAGTTTCAATAAATAAATTTAGCAATAAAAATGAAATAACGAGTTCAAATATTTTTGCACAAAGCTTCGAAGAGGTTCAATATGATAAACCTCCATAATAATGGTAAAAAACTATCAAATCGCTGAAGAAGCGGGCTTGCAACTGAGCTCGTAAATAAGTAGCTCAGTAAATAATTTAAATTGTGCACTACAATAGACTTAAAAATGGTAATTTAAAAAACTAAAAAACCCGACTGCTTTTCTGAGTATTCATGAAAAAGCCCTAAAACAAGAAAGTCGTTGTAGCAGTCGGGACCCATTACATCATAGATCTACTGACTAGACGGCTGACTTGCTAGAGTGGGTCCCGACTGCTACAACGACTTTCTTGTTTTAGGGCTTTTTCATGAATACTCAGAAAAGCAGTCGGGTTTTTTAGTTTTTTAAATTACCATTTTTTATTTTTTACTTTTAAGTTTTTTTTTTTACGATATCACTTTCACAGTAATTACAAATCTAACGACACCTCGCAAACTAAAATCCATCGAGCCGTTCAGGCTACAGAGCGTGCCAAATATTTGAATTTGGCGCCAATAATTCGCCATTTTGTTTTTTTTTTATTTTGGTATACCCAGTGTCACTCTCACAGTAAATACGAATCTAACGACACCTCTCAAGCTAAAATCCATTGAGCCGTTCAGGCTGCAGAGCGTGCCAAACAATTATACATACCTACATACAAACATACATACATACATACATACATACATACTCTCGAAAAACATAACCCTCCTTCTGGCGCAGTCGGGTAAAAATTGTAAAATAATTCAGTTTCAGAATTATCAAAGTAAATAAAAATAATCGTAGTTAGTTTTTCCCAATTCTTACAAACTGATTAAGGGCTGATTTCATCATTCAATATAAAAACCTAGTTCAACTAAACTGAGCTCAGCGTAATCTAGTTTAAAGACCCGTGTCGTAAACATGGGCGACAACAAAAGAATTGAAACTGAGTTTAGCGTAAACTAGATTCAATTCATAGCGGTGAAACGCAAAATGAAGCTATAATCTCGATTAGGCGCTCAAGCTGCGTTTTGTTTTATATAATCGCGATTAGTTTATTGGTGAATTTGGCCCTGAGACAAATAAGATTTCTTTTAACTGACTGTACTTTGGACAAATCTCGTGGACCCGTTGGGAATTGATGTAGGCACATATAATAAACGGTTTTTTTTTGTCATGGACTCTGTTGGAAATGAAGAACAATAGAATCATGAACCTCTGGGAACAAACCACTACGCGCATGCGTATTTCCAAGTACCTATAAGTACTGTCCTTCCCCCTCGCCTATCGTCAACGTCGAGCATGGTTTAAAAGCTTATTGCTTCATCTAACGCAATCCAACGCGATGTTTGATGAAAAGGCAACGCGAAAAAAGAGAGATAATGCCTGGAAACTCTTTTGGCGTTCGGTGATTCCGTGATTTATTCAAAAACCATCAAAACTTGTTACAGGAAACACGTGTTTTTTTTTTTAATCCTTAAAAAAAGAGAGAAAATTTGCCGTCAAGGCTTCTGTAGAAGTATTTTTTATATTTTTAATAAATGATTCGAGTATATTATAAAGGACCATCTGGTGGCTTAGTGACTTCTGTAAAGGATGATATATGTGAGGGGATCATGTCTGACAATTGTTTACCGATATTTGAAAAATATTCATTTCTTTTATTTACCGATTCTTTAGGGGTTTTACCTGTAGCTAATAGTTGTAGCGGTAACTGTTTTATATTATTGCGGTTAGTAATAGTTTTACCCCCGATTTCTGATTTAAGTATTTGAAGTTGAGAATTACTCAAACTCTACTTTACCCTATAAACTTGGCATTTAAGTATGGTTTGAGACGTTCTTAACTCAAAATACTCAATTCAGAAACCCGCCTTTAATCGTAGACCAAAGCTTTTTAGAGTTATTTTTTGACTTGAGAAGTTGATCTCTCTCGTATTGTGTTTTAAGTTTTTTTAAAAGGTTATTGCAATAGTTCCGATATCGCAAGTACGATATTTTTAATACAGCGTCATTATCATTTGCTTTTAATTTTTTGTGGATCCTGTCTCTGGTTCGGATGCAGCGTAACATACCGGCAGTTATCCAAGGGTTAATTATAACTTTATTTCTAGAGATTAATCGTTTCATTGCATTATTTGCAATCAGCTGTTGTATTATATGTATGAAATTGTTCATAGCGGTATTTAAATTTTCTTCCTGATACACTGAGTCAAAACTTAAGGTATTAATTACATTCAGATTTTAATTTGTCTATGTCAATTTTATAATTTACTTTAAATTTCATGGATTTCGGTTTAGTCAAGTGGGTTTTTATACAGAATAATACAGGACTGGCCTGTTGGTCTAGTAGTTAGTGGCCCTGACTGCTATGCCGGAGGTCGTGGGTTCGATTCCCACCCAGGACAAATGTTTGTGTATGTATGTATTTAGAAATATATAAGTATGTTTATCAGTTGTCTAGTACCCATAACACAAGCTCTGCTTAGCTTGGGACTAGATAACGTTGTGTGATAGTTGTGGAATATTATATTATTATATTATTATTATATTATATTATTATACTGACTCATGGTCGGTAATAGTAGTACCCAAGGAAAACGTGAACGCTTCTAGCTTTGTTTGCAGTATAACATGGTCCAAACATGTTTTCCCTCTTGTGGTAGTATTTATGGCCGGGAGTAGTCCATGGAAAGCTATGGTATCTAGGTACGCGGTGGTAAGGCCCCTCTTTGAGGCGTGGCTGGAAAGACCTCACGGCATCCTAACCTTCCGTATGACCCAGGTTCTCACCGGACACGGTAAGTTCGGGAGGTTCTTGTTCCGGATTCGTGCGGAACCGACGCCCGGGTGCCACCACTGCGTGGACTGCCCGGAGGACACGGTGGAGCACACGGTCGAAGTGTGCCCCGCTTGGGCAGAGCATCGCCGTGTTCTCGTGAGGGCGATCGGCAGCGGCGATCTCTCGCGCCAGGCCCTGGTACGGGCCATGGTCCGAAGCGAGGAGGGATGGCAGGCGGTCGCATCCTTCTGCGAAGCAGTAATGCTAGCAAAGGAGGAGGCCGCACGCGAGAGGCAACGGCCCACAAGGCCCAGCCGCCGCGGGGATTCCGATTCCGATCCTGATTTCCAGCCAACGTAGACGCGGGCTTGCGGACGGCGAGCTATGGGTAGCTCGCTGTCCGACCGTCTGGTAAACATCCGGACCAAGCCCAGGTCGTCAACGGCGCGCACTGTTCCCACGCACCTCAAGGAGTTGTCAGCAAACCGTAGAGACCCAGCCTGCTAGCTGCAGGCAGGCAGGGTCGAAGCCTACTGGGGCCAAGGGTTTGCTTCCGAAAGGAAAGCCCGGCCCTGGTATCTAAGGCCACGAAGGAACGGGGTGGGTTTTTAGTCAGTAAGAGTCTGACACTATCTCCCGCTCCGCCCAAGGGCGGGAGATGTCATTGGATGATTTTACCCACCACCAAAAAAAAATAAAAAAATCTAGGTACGCGGTAGTCACGTGACTGGTTCCGATAAAGTCAATATTTATATCACCGACTATGATTATATTTTTAAAAGAGGATACGCTCTCTATTAAATTATGCAATGAGTTTACAAAAATATCAGGTGATTTAAAACTAGGGGGCCTATAGATTGCAATTATTATTGTTTCATTTTTATGGTCAAACAATTTGCTTCTTATAGGTGAGGTTCATCTTGACGTGATATTATATAAGGTAGAAGTAGGCAGTATATTTTGTATTTTATGGAACAATACGATGAAGATGGCAACATTAGTTTTAGATTGTCGTTGGAAGAGAAGTAGTGTATTTTATGGTTTTGTATATAATATTGTTAGGGAAGACAGAAGACACTAAATCGAAGGGCTATAAAAGGCGCGCTCACACCGTCATCGCTCTCTTTTCTCGGACGTCACTCGGAGCGGTAACATCGTTTAAGGGCTGTGAGATCATTGCGTTTTATAATAACTCTTATTAATTTGCTGTGTTAAGTAACGATATTTAGTTCCCTTATATAAATAAATCAACTGTTAATCGTCATTTTTGTGTCTGTGTATTTTCTTTTTAATAATTTCCACGTATGATTCCTAAAATCAGAAGTGGGATAAAGAACTTAAAAGCTTACTATTTTTATTAAAACAAAAGGGAACTAAATAACGGTTACACTTTTACGTACAGTGCTAGCGTGCTGATATCTCTTTGTTTTATATTCTGTGTTTTTACCCTACGTGTATTTGTGTTTGTCATGCCTGGATCTGGACACCGTCGGTCGCGAAGTAGGACACGTAAGCACGTACGAAATGTTTCTCGAAGTGATTCTTCTAGCAACAAATCGGTGCGGAGCTCGCGTCATCGTCGCAGATCGCGTCACAACTACAGTCGTGAACGTGATAGTTCGGATAGTTCGTACTACCGTCGTCGTAATATCAATAGACGTCAGCGTATTAAATCTAGGTCAAGATCTACCCGTACGCACAGAACCCCGTCGCAACCTAGGCGCGTGTTAGTGTCCCCTAAAAATAATAGTGCGTTTCAAAGTACGTTGAGTGACATCATGACGAGGCTTAGTGCTATCGAACGAGATAAACATTTAGACGAGCCGTTTAAAAATAAAAATCCTTCTACCGTCAATAATGAAAACTCGGTTCATGAAGTCACGCCGCGCCGCAACAGCCTCGAAGATTTGAACGGTGTTCCGCAAAGAGTCCACGTGGATAACCCTGAGGGTTTTTCGACCTCCTCTCACGCAAAAGACCCAATCGCTCGCGGTTCAGACGCCACTTCAACCGTTACTATGCTCGCCGACGCTATTAAATCCCTACAACCGGCCAGGTCACGAAATTACTTCGTTTCGAACTTCGACCCAAACATACATGACATAGATGTATGGTGCGCAGAGGTAGATCGTGCGATGGCCACAAACGATTGGAACGATTACGAGTGTCTATCACGAGTAGCGTCTTGTCTCAAAAGTGACGCAAAAGTTTGGCTAAATGAGTGGGTCACTAGTGACCGCAGTTGGTCCAACTTTAAGCTTGAATTTAAACCTCTTTGCCCGCGAAAGTTAGATTATGCAAATATTTTATTTGAGACGATGAATACTACATCTGACAAATTCACTACATACGCCGAGTACGCCCGACGTACACTACTACGTTTACGTATCGTCAAGGGTCTAACGGACGAATTGCGCGCTCTCATCGTCATACGTGGTATAGACAATCCCCAAGTCAGAGCCGCCGTGGCAAACGCAAACTTGACCGTGGAAGACCTAGTTTCGTTTCTTTCCATATACATCAAGCCAAACCGCGCGAAGCCTGAACTTCGTAGCGGACCTCCTAAGAAGCGTACGTACGTGACGTCACCACCTGCCCGCGACACAAAATGCTACCAATGCGGCCAACGTGGCCACTTAAGCCGTAATTGCACTAAGAAACCTCGCTCAGAAAAAACTGAAGCTCCTAGTATTAAGTCCGAAAATCAGACTTCCCATGCTAAAGCCGGGTTACAATGTACATTTTGTAAAAAGAAAGGTCACACGGAGGAGACTTGCTTTGCAAAAAACCGATCGGAGTCTAGAAATCCACGAAACGTCAATTTATGCGCAGACTACGTAAATACTAAAAGAGACATAGTTGTAGCGACATCCATGTCGTCACAAAAAGAACTAATCCTGCATCGCGCAAGTAAGATTCGCGGCGCGATTGGAACATATAGAACAAACCCGAAATCATCTATCGGGCAGTAGCCCACCAGATATAACACCTGTCTGGTCGGAGGATCCTCCCTTTTCAACGGAGGTATGTGGGACTTTACTCTCTGTTCCACTACCTCCAAACTGATGACCCTCGGATGTAGCGACATCCATGTCGTCACAAAAAGAACTAATCCTGCATCGCGCAAGTAAGATTCGCGGCGCGATTGGAACATATAGAACAAACCCGAAATCATCTATCGGGCAATAGCCCACCAGACACAACACCCGTCTGGTCGGAGGATCCTCCCTTTTCAACGGAGGTATGTGGGACTTTACTCTCTGTTCCACTAACTCTAAACTGGTGACCCTCGACAAAGAACGTCAGCGCAGCCTTCGTGCAGCTACTACTTCGTGACGTCATCATCACTTCCTCAAGCTTTCGAGCAGCGAGCCATACAGCCAGCACCCACGGCTATATGGGTATCCTGACCACCAGCATGCCTACTTGGTCATACCTGGTCATCACCCTCAGCCTCATCAGCGACCTTGGCTAAGCACCTGTACCTTCGGCCAGTCACATGAAGAGCCTTGAAGAACCTCTCCTGGTCGACGACAGCAGTCAAGCCCTACATCGCACAGCCACGCTCCGACTCACTGGAGCCAGCCGCAATACTCCGACTCACTGGAGCCTGCAGCATCATATCCCGACTCACTGGGATAGCACCGCCCCGACTCACTGGGGCATCACCGCAGACAGTTCCGACTCACCGAGAACTATGCGGAATCCGGTTCCGACTCACTGGAACCAACCTCCATTGGCCTGGCACGCATCACGACGCCTCAAGAAGCATCAAGAACCATCGATCTCCGATCTCCGGAGGGGAGTGATGTAGCGACATCCATGTCGTCACAAAAAGAACTAATCCTGCATCGCGCAAGTAAGATTCGCGGCGCGATTGGAACATATAGAACAAACCCGAAATCATCTATCGGGCAGTAGCCCACCAGATATAACACCTGTCTGGTCGGAGGATCCTCCCTTTTCAATGGAGGTATGTGGGACTTTACTCTCTGTTCCGCATACCCCCAAATAGTGACAGCTGTAGTACAAGGCGTACCCTTGGACGTACTTATTGACAGTGGGGCCCAAAACGTCTCACTGATTTCTTCCGACGTGTTGAAACACCTCTCATGTCAAACGAAGCCTACATATTGTATTCTCAAGGGAAAAAGCGAGCGGGAAATCGTCGCTAATACTTTCATTACGGTAACTATCGAACTAAGCAACATTTCCTTAGAAGCCGACCTGATAGTGGTCCCCAACACTTGCATGAATACTTCAATTATAATCGGAACTGATATCCTTAACCGCGAAGGTATCATATACGTTCGTACAAAAGACAAGCAATACATAACTAGGACTAACGACGCCCATACCCATGTTAACGCGATTCAAACTTTTGATCAAACGTTGGTCAACACTCCGTTACAAGGCGCTTTAAGAGATTCCCTGATGGCTGTCGTCCAAGCTTTTTCAAATTTCTTAATCTCCGGTACCGCGACAAGTACAGTGACCACAGGCGAGATGGTAATCAAACTCACTAGTCCAGTACCCGTAGTATACCGCCCGTACAAACTTTCGTACAATGAAAAACTCAAAGTACGCGAAATAGTTAAGGATCTCTTGGATAAGAGCATCATCAGAGAGTCTCGATCAGAGTATGCCAGCCCCATTATTCTTGTAAAAAAGAAAGATGGGACCGACCGTATGTGCGTTGACTATCGTGCACTTAACCGTATTACCGAAAAAGAGAGGTACCCTTTGCCCCTAATCGATGACCATATTGACCGACTAGGACGTTACACTTACTTCACTAGTTTGGATATGGCAACAGGATTCCACCAAATCAGGATAAATGAGGAGTCGGTACACGTGACAGGGTTTGTCACGCCTGAAGGTCACTACGAGTACCTTAAAATGCCGTACGGTTTGACGAATTCGCCGATCGAGTACCAATGGATCATTAACCAAACTCTTCGCGAGTTTATCGAGGCAGGAAACGTTTTAGTATATATCGACGACGTTCTTATTCTAAGCAAAACTGTCGAGGAAGGCATTTTATTGCTAAAACGCGTCCTACAAACGCTCACACAAGCTGGGTTTTCAATAAACCTCAAGAAATGTTCTTTTCTAACTACGGAAGTTGAATACTTAGGTAGGGTAATAAAGTTTAGTCAGGTACGGCCAAGCCCTCGCAAAATAGAAACCTTAAAAAATTCACCAGAACCAAGAAACATCAGACAGGTCCGACAGCTGTTAGGCCTTGCTGGATATTTTCGTAGATACATAAAAGGCTATGCCACAAAAACTGCATGCATTGCCTACTTAACTAGGAAGAGCGTCGAGTTTCATTGGGGCCCAGAGCAGGAACAGGTTCGTCAAGATTTAATTAACTGCCTAACTAGTGCACCTGTCCTTACAATATTTAAACCAGAACTCCCAACCGAAGTTCACACCGATGCGAGCTCGGCCGGTTATGGGGCAGTACTCTTGCAAATTCACGATGATGGCGGAAAGCATGTCGTAGCATACTTTAGCAAAGTTACGCAGGGGGCAGAAAGCAAATATCACAGCTATGAGCTAGAGACATTAGCGGTAGTAAAGGCTTTGCAGCATTTTCGCCATTATTTAGTGGGCCTCCAGTTTAAGGTTGTCACAGACTGCAATGCTCTAAAATCAACTGAACGAAAAAAGAATCTGCTCCCTCGCGTCGCCCGATGGTGGATATATCTCCAAGATTTCAACTTTTCGATTGAGTACAGAAAAGGAGTTATGCTACCACATGCAGACTACCTTAGTCGAAATCCAGTTCCAATCAACCAAATTTCTAAACCGCGAAATTGGGCGCAAATAGCTCAAGCCGCTGATAACGAAACGAGGGACTTGATGCTAAGGCTCTCAGATGGACATCTGGACTCCAACCGCTACGTTTTGAGAAATGACCTACTGTGTTATAAGTACACGCCTGTCGGTGAACAACCACGATTCCTCTGTTTCATACCGAAAGGTCACAGGCTCAGTCTGCTCAGAATATTTCATGATGAGCATGAACATATTGGCTGTGATAAAACCTCACACCTCATTCTAAAACATTTCTGGTTTCCGGGCCTACGTCAATTTGTCTCCAAATATATTTCCCACTGTTTAGTATGCATTTCTAAAAAACGTGCTCCCCGAGCTCCATTACAAGATATCTCGTCCTGGCCGAAACCCGATGTCCCATTCCATACTGTGCACGTAGATGCATTAGGACCATTGCCCGAGTCAGAAGGCTATAAATTCGTTCTGATTCTTGTCGATGCCTTTACGAAATTTTGCCTCTTATACCCAATTTACCGTCAGGATACTAGCGAACTCAAACGCGTAATGACTGCTACGGTTTCCCTATTTGGCGTCCCTAAAATGCTAGTCTCCGATAGATAACAATACAGAACTCGGCTCTGAATTACATTACATCACGCCCGAAATGCACAGCTCTAACGGTCAAGTAGAACGCTACATAAGAACCGTGCTCAACATGCTCCGCGTTGAAGTGGGATACAGAGACGCCTCCTGGTCCAGTACACTTTGGAAGGTACAACTAGTTCTTAACATCACTAAACAAAAGACCACACAAGCCTCAGCTATCAACTTAATGATTGGCACCGACGCCACTACCCCAATCATACGCTCCGTAGTACGTGACCTAGCCATTAGCACACCCGAAACCAATAGAGAATCGTTACGAGAGATCATCAGGAGTCGTGCCAGTGAACTGCTGAAAAAGAACCAAGAACGGCAGGATACTTCAGTCAATCGAACTAGGCGTCCACCACGCGAGTATAAGGTCGATGATATGGCTTTTGTCATTAAATACTCGCAATCGACCGGTAAATTAGATCCCGGAATGCGAGGTCCTTACAGGGTTACCAAAGTTTTACCGAATGGCCGGTATGAACTCAGACTGCTCAGTGGAAGCTACGGGAAGACTACACAAGCAGCCTCCCAGTATATGGTGCCGTGGAAGGGCGAATGGTGCCCTGAATCATGTGCCACCTTTTTCGAGAGTGAGTACATTCGCAATTTTGCTAGTGTTTGATTTCAGATATGCATTAGCACCGAGGTGCGTCCTCTGAACAATGAGATGCGTCCTCCAACATTAAGGCGTGTCCTTCAGTAATGAGGTGCGTCCTCCAACATTAAGGTGTGTCCCTCAGTAATGAGGTGCGTCCTCCAACATTGAGGTGTACCCTCCAAAATTGAGGTTTGTCCTCCGAAACTGAGGTTCGTCCTTCAAAATTGAGGTTTGCCCTCCAAAAATTGAGGTTTGTCCTCCAAAATTGAGGTTTGTCCTGCAAAATTGAGGTTCGTCCTCCAAAATTGAGGTGTGTCCTCAAATATCGAGTCCTCCAATAATGAGGTGTGTCCACAAACGACATGATAACTTGTGTCGCATATTGTTGAGGTGTGTCCTTCAACCATAGCGTTTGCCGCCCTACATATCGTTAGTCGCTGTGGTAAACTGTGTAGAGACGACAATGCACTATGTGTGGGTTTTGCAACGTTGCATTTGCGCGACGCAAGCCAGTCACGGGCTTGTCGGGTTGCTAGCGGGTCGCACGTGTAATTAGCCTAAGTTAATACTAAAATATATCTCTGAAGGAACTTTAGTATCTTTAATTTATAACCCGATCCTGTGGCTCAACATTGGTGACCCGACGATTGAAGTGAATACTCTATTTTTGTGCGACCAGTTAACGCGTAAAAATGAATCCTCAGTCGACAATTCCAGTCAGGGGCGAGGCGAGTGAAAGTGCCTTAGCTCAAATAACTGTGTCAAGCAGGATACCGGATTTCTGGAAGGAATCACCACGTCTTTGGTTCGCCCAGTTTGAAGCAGTGGTGGCTAACCAAAAGCTGGCAGATGAGTCACGGTATAATTTAGTTGTCGCGAAGCTCAGCCGTGAGCACGTGGAGCAAGTAAGCGATATTGTACTGGCACCTCCCGACACTAAAAAGTATGAAGCCTTGAAAAATCGATTACTCGTCGTATATGAGGAATCGGAGGTTCGCCAACTTCAGAAACTTTTGAAGGAACTGGAATTGGGAGATCAGAAGCCTTCCCAACTCCTCAGGAGAATGAGAGATCTCGCTAGAAATAAATTCAGAGATGAAACCTTGAGTATGCTATGGATGGGACATTTACCAGCAGCGGTACAGGCAGTACTCACAGTAAGTGAAGTGAAAGATCTGGAGAAGCTAGCTACTATGGCGGATAAAGTCGTTGAAACAACACGTTTTGCTGAAATCCACGAACTTTCGGGTACTAGGAGCAGTGTCACAGCCACGCAGCCAACCCTTGTAGAGCAGATTGCTCAGCTAACTCAGCGTTTGAACCACTTGGAAACTTCAAGGTCAAGAGGCAGATCGTCTAGTCGTAATGGATATAGGAAGCCTTATCGCTCTGCATCACAAAGTCGTAACCGGTCAGGACAAGTGAAACGGAGAAACCCAGAATGGTTGTGCTTTTACCATTACCGGTACAAGGAAAAGGCGAACAAGTGCATTCAGCCTTGTGCATGGCAAAAGCGGCAAGAGAACGAGTCAGAAAAAAACTAAATGCAGTGCAGCCAGAGGCGGACGGCTGTACCAGCGTGATTAGCAAACGCCTGTGTGTTAGAGATAAGAAAAGTGGACTAAAATTTTTGGTGGATACCGGCGCCAACGTATCAGTTTTACCAAAGTCTAAACATAACCGTCTCGCGAGTGAGTGTAGTGAATATAAATTATACGCGGCAAATGGAAGTGTGATTAAGACATTCGGTACTAAGACTATGATATTGGACTTTAGTTTACGCCGACCCTACAAATGGACGTTCATAATCGCCGAGGTAACCCAACCAATTTTAGGAGCTGATTTTTTGGCTCACCACGGTTTGATTGTAGATTTAAGTTCATCTAGGTTAATTGATAATTTAACAAAATTGAAATCTGTTGCCAGTATTGTGGAAGCGGATCAACCGACCGTGAAAACAGTGGAAGATACACATCCATTTCACGATTTATTATGTAAGTACGTTAATATCACTAAACCTGCGTCATATAGGGAAGTACCTACCCACGGTGTTTTTCACCATATTGAAACAACCGGACCTCCAGTATTTGCTCGAGCTAGACCGTTACCACCGGCTAGATATAAGAAAGTACAAGAGGAGTTTCGTTTTATGCAGGAAGTAGGAATTTGTAGACCTTCAAAGAGTCCTTGGGCCAGTCCACTTCACGTGGTACCCAAGAAAAATGGGGAGTTACGTCCGTGTGGGGATTATACGAAGCTTAACTCTATCACCAAGCCGGACAGATATCCTATTCCACGTTTATCAGACTTTACGTATATACTATCGGGCAAAAAGATATTTACAAAAATTGATATTAACAGGGCATATCACTGTATTTCTGTAGCGCCAGAGGATATAGAAAAAACTGCAATCATTACGCCATTTGGGTTGTATGAATTCCCGCGTATGACGTTTGGGTTACGTAACGCTGCCCAAACGTTTCAGCGATTCATGCACCATACTGTTTTTCAGCAGCTAGACGCGGATTGTAAAAACAATATCTTCTCCTACATCGATGACGTCATCATAGCATCTTCTAACGAGAAAACGCATCGGAAACATCTAGAGTCATTATTTAAGCAATTTAACAAATATAATATAACCATAAACTTAGCGAAGTGTACGTTTGGCAAGACAGAAATAGATTTCGTAGGTTATCATGTCACATCAGATGGGATTCATCCACTTGGTGAGAAAGTTAAAGCTATTACTGAATTTCCCAAGCCCAACAATATCGAACAATTGCGACGATTTTTGGGCATGGCGAATTTTTATAGGTCTCATATACCAAACGCAGTCTCATCCCAATCGATTCTCAGTAGTTTTATTCATGGTTCGAAAAAGAAAGACAAGACACCTATTGCGTGGACTCCAATCGCTGAGCAAGCATTTGAAGAATGTAAGTTAAGCTTGTGTAACGCAGTTACGTTGTCGCACCCGGTGGCGGATGCAACGCTTGCACTTATGACGGACGCATCCGATACTAATGTAGGCGCGGTGTTACAACAACGAGTAAATAATGTATGGTCACCATTAGGTTACTTTTCAAAAAACATGTCTAAAACTGAATGCAAATATAGCACGTACGACAGGGAATTATTAGCGATTTACCTAGCCATTCGTCATTTTCGGAACATGGTCGAGGGACGGCAGTTAACAATATATACAGATCACAAACCTATTACTTACGCATTTTTAAAGATAAATAGCGAGAAAGAGTTACCTAGACGTACATGTCAGTTAATATTTATTAGCGAATTCACCACAGACATTAGACATATAAGTGGGCAGGATAATGTTGTTGCAGACACGTTATCGCGTGTAGCAACTATAAACTGTCCCACAGTGATAGATTACGAAGAACTCGCTAAGGAGCAGCAAGGTGATACCTATGTTTTGCAATTGTTAAAACCCGATAACAGAAACGATAGTTTAAAAAAAATAATGTTACCAGATAGCGGGGCATTTATTTATTGCAACATAACTAATGATAAAATCAGACCCTATTTAACAGAAAAGTTTCGGCGGATTGCTTTTGATACAGTGCATAATTTAAGTCATCCAGGGATTAGGACTACACGAAAATTGGTACAAGATCGTTTTTATTGGCCGAGTATGAATCGCGATGTTAGTCAATGGACCAAAACTTGTGTTAAGTGTCAGCGATCAAAGGTTAACAGACATACAATGTCAGCTTTGGGTTCGTTTCCTCAATGTGATAGATTTGAACATATACAAGTTGATTTAGTAGGACCAATACCGACTTCATCGGAAGGGTTCAGGTATTGCTTAACTATAATAGACAGAGGAACGCGGTGGCCCGAATGTTTCCCTACAAAAGACATAACCGCTGAGACTGTTTCGCGAGTAATATATGAAGGTTGGATCTCACGTTTTGGTTGTCCAAAAAAACTAACCAGTGATCAGGGACGCCAATTCGAAAGTCAATTATTTAGCTCATTAATGAAGTTGTTAGGTATAAATAAACTTCGCACAACACCTTACCACCCACAAAGCAACGGGGCGGTAGAGCGCTGGCATAGATCGCTTAAAGCGGCGTTAACCGCTCGCTTATGTAATATAGCATCATCATGGGTGACAGAATTACCAACTGTTTTACTTTTTTTTTTTTTTTTTTTTTTTTTTTTTGTGGTAGGTAAAATCATCCAATGACGAATCCCGCCCTTGGGTGGGGCGGGAAACAGTGTCAGACTTTTACTGACTAAAAACCTACCTTTCCATTCCTCGCCTTTGTCCCGGGGCCCGTGGTGACACTCTCGCATGACCTTTGGCCCCAGTAGGCTTCGGCCCTGCTGGACCCCTACAGTTTGCTGACAACTCCTTGAGGCGCGCGGGAACGGTGCGTGCCGTAGACGACCTGAGCTCGGACCGGTCTGTTACCGGACGGACGGACAGCGAGCTACCCATTGCCCACCGTCCGCGAGCCCGCGCCTACGGTGGCCGGAAATTGGGATCGGAAACCCGGCGGCGGCGGCGGCGTGTCCGCCTTTGCCTAAGGCGGTCGGCCTCCTCCTTTACTAGCATTACTGCTTCGCAGAAGGAGGCGACCGCCTGCCACTCCTCCTCGCTCCGGAGCATGGCTTGAACCAAGCCCCGGCGCGAGAGATCGCCGCCGATCGCCCCCACGAGGACACGGCGCTGCTCTTCCCAAGCGGGGCACACCTCGACTGTGTGCTCCACCGTGTCCACCGGGCGGTCCGCACAGTGGCGACACCCGGGCGTCGTCTCCGCACGAATCTTGTACAGGTACGGACCGAACTTGCCGTGCTCGGTCAGCACCTGCGCCAAACGGAAGGTGACGACGCCGTGGGGCCTTTCCAGCCACGCCTCAAAGAGGGGCCTTACCGCCTCGATCGTGGCGTGCCCAGCACGAGGTTGCGACAATCGCTCTCGCCATTTCACCATGAGATCCCGCCGGAGCTCTGTCCGCCATGCCGCGACTTGTCGCGGCAGCGGAGTTTCGCCCCGACGTTGCATCTCCACGCGTAAGTCATGCATGTGTGCAAGGACTGTTGCCTCCAAATCCCACGGTGGTAGGCCAGCAAGGAGGCTCGCCGCTTCGCAGGACACCGTACGGTATCCGCGGATCATCCGGATGGCCATGACCCTCTGGCAGGCGGTTAGCCGGGCCGCCACTCGCTTCCGTAGCGATGGCGCCCACACCGGCGCACCGTAAAGGGCCATGGACCGAACGATGCCTGCGTAGAGCCTCCGGCAGGAGGCGTCTGGACCCCCTAGGTTCGGCAGGAGCCGCTTGAGCGCAGCCCCAGTCGCATTCAACCTGGGAGCCAGACGTCGGAAGTGCTCCTTGAAGTTCCACCGGCTGTCGAGGACGAGTCCCAGGTACTTCATCGTCGACCCGACGCCGATGTGAACTCCTCCTACCGTTAATTGGGAGCCCGGAGGTGGCGCGCTCCGAGGGCCGTGAAAACACATGGCCTCGGACTTGTGCAATGCCACCTCGAGTCCCAACTGCTGTATCCTCTCCACGACTGTCGCAACCCCGCGCGTCGCTAGTTCGACCGCCGCCTGGTACGACCGTCCCCGCGCCAGGACCAGCGTGTCGTCTGCGTAACAGACCACGCTGACCCCGTCGGGGAGGTCGGCGCGCAGCACGTAGTCGTACCCGATGTTCCACAAGGGCGGCCCTAGTACCGATCCCTGCGGAACACCGCACGACATCTCTCGCCGTTTCAACTCCCCCTGATGACCGGGGTAGATGATGAACCTGTCCGACAGGTAGGCCTCGATCACCCGACAGAGGTAGTCGGGCACCCGGTGGTACCGGAGTGCCCTACCAATGCAACTCCAGGGCAGGGAGTTGAAGGCGTTGGCGATGTCCAGAGACACCGCCAAGACACACCTGCCCCGGGACACCGCATCCCCCGTCGTGAGGGCTCGCACGCGCATGATGGCGTCCACAGTGGAGCGCCTCCTGCGAAATCCGAACTGGCCGTCCGCAAGATCCGGCCCCTTCCGTGCCAGATGCACGACGAGGCGGTCTGCAATTACTCTTTCAAAGAGCTTGCCCACCTCGTCGAGCAGCACAATGGGCCGATACGCGGACGGAGAGTCCGCGGGGCGCCCCGGCTTCGCGATAAGGACCAGTTTCCCCGTCTTCCAGCGAAGCGGGAACTGGCCCCTCTCCATGCATGCGCTGAAGAGCCCTCTCAATCGAGACCCGAGTTCCTCCATGGCCAGGACCCAGGCTTTTCCAGGCAAGCCATCGGGTCCTGGGGCGGTGTTCTTGGCACTCAGCCTTCGCACCGCCACTCTCATCTCCACCTCGGTCACCTCTGGAGCATTGTTGCCGTCGTTGCCGTCGTGGTCCGCATCGGACACCGCTGCTGGTGGCGGAGCCATAGGCGGGGGAGTATGCTCCCCTCGCGTAGGGAACAGAGCGCTCACCACACCCTCCACGAGCTGGGGCCGGAGACTCTGAGTCAGCGGGGGAGCCCATGGGCGGAGTTTCTCCATCACCATTTTGTATGGGCGTCCCCACGGATCGACGTTCAGAGACTCCAGCCACACGTTGCGGGCCTCGAGTTTGGCCCGCTTTATCTCCGCTCGGAGGGTGCGCTTTGCCGCCCTGTATCCCTCGTACAGCTCCGCCTCTATGGCCTCCGCACCCGGTGGACGGGTGCGGCGCCTGCGGTGTCTAGTATACCGGCGTCGCGCAGCATTGCACGCATCGCGCAGTGCCGCAATCTCTGGCGACCACCAGTGTACTTGGCGCCGGGCACGTCCTAGCCGGACTCGGGGCATGGCCGCGTCGCAGATTTGCGACATGGCCACCTGGAACCAGTCCGCCTCGACGTCGATGTCGACAGGCCTGTCCGGTGCTTGCACCCAGGCCTGGACTATCGCGGCTTCCTGGAGCAGGTCCCTGTCCAGCTGCCTCAGCGCCCAACGCGGACCACACGGGGTCTGTCGGACCGGCACGGTCGAGGTCTGGGCGGAGACGTCAAACCGGATGTACCGGTGGTCGGAGAACGTCTCCACCTCCTCTATGACGCGCCAGTCGACGACGCGCGGTGCCAGTGCAGGGCTGGCGAACGTAATGTCCACCACCGACTCGCCCTGCATCCGCACACACGTGGGGACAGAACCCCGGTTTTGTACGACTAGGCCCTGTCCTAGGGCCCATTCCTCCACCCTTCGACCTCGCTGGTTCGTGAACCGGGAACCCCAAGCCTCGTTCCAGGCATTGAAGTCCCCGCAAACGACCACGGGGAGGCTGGAGTCAAACCCAGCAACGACGGCATCCAGCTCCAAAAGGGAGCTATCCAATTCGGCGAGAGATCTGTTCGGGGACAGGTAGACGCCTACCACCACTATGTCCCCGAACCGTGCTGCCACGCAACCCCGACCTTTCTTGACGGCCTCGAGCGCCGGGGTACCGGCGGCGGCCGACGAAATAAGTGTCACCGAGCCGGTCAGGTCCTGAACCCAGTCGGCTCTGGGCAGGACAAAGTGCGGCTCGGTGACAACGGCGATGTTGATCGACCACTGCGCCATGCTCTGGAGCAACAGATCCTGAGCGGGGGCGCAGTGGTTGATATTCGCCTGGAGGAGACGTAATGGAGCCGTTATTGACAGTCCATTACAGTCTCCTCCCGGGCCCTCCGTGAGGGTCCTGCCGCGGTGGTAGCGGCGGCGGCGTCTGCGGAGGCGATGGCGGCGGCAGCCAACGGGGCAGCCGCGGCGGTGAGCACCTTCGCGGGGACGGGCCTTGGGACCTTGCCCTTGGCCTTGGCGGGGGGATCGCAGGTCCTGCTCCCAGCCCGGTGGTCGGCCGACTTGCCTGCCGCCGCACATGCGTAGCAGTGCGGCGCTGCACTGCAGGTATCGGCCTTGTGGCCGGGCTGACCGCACTGGAAGCAGCGGTCGCTGCGATCTTCCTCCGCTGCGCAACAGACCCCCACGTGGTGGCCCACGTGGCAGCGATAGCAGCGCAGCGGTCTGGGCTCCAGCAGCTTGACTCGCGCGGAGACCCAGCCCACCAGGAGTCGCTTACCCTCCCCGGTGATGCTCCTGGCCGCTGACAGGGGGCAGTTTACAGTAACCGCCCCCATGCCAGTGCCGTCAACACGGATGGTGCCTGCCCGGACCTGATCGGCAGGGCACCCACCCGTCCTGGCGACAGCGGCCACGACCTCCTCGACCTCGACGGAATCGTCCAGGCCCATAATGCGCATGTCGACGCATCTTGTGGGCCTGGACACCCGGACCTCCTCCGCATCCAAGGACGCCCTGATTTTTTCAGCCAGGGCGTCTGCGGTGGGGCCGCTGTTGGCTCCGGGGACCTCCAACATCAGGGCACCAGTTGCGGTATGCCGCATCTGGAAGCCCCCGGTGATCCCGAGGTCGGTGAGGTTCACCGCCCGCTTCGCCTTACGGAGGACCTCGCCGTAGGTCGCACCCTTTTTCGCTGCCTCCGGCTGCAGTGTGATAACTACAGCTGTGGAGCGCGGGGTGCGAATCCTGGCCGCGAGGGCCGTCCGCTTCCGCAGCTTTTGCCGCTCACGCCTTCTGGCAGCCCGAGCCGCCTTGCCAGCCCGCTTTTTGGCTCCGGCCACTTGCCATCCGGCTTCGGCCGGAGGATCTGCAGGCTGGGGAGGCGGTCTAGGCCGCCTGCTTGCCGCCACAGCAGGGGCTCCCGCCGCCTTTGTGGCCGGTGCCGACTTGCCCTTCTTAGGGGCAGCAGCAGGGGTTGGCCTCACCTGCTGCTGTTTCTTGGCCTGTGGGGCCGCTCCGGCGGGGTTCGCGACCGTGGCCACGCGCCTGGTCTGCCCTGACGGGCCCGCCTTGGGCGCAGCCGCCGAGGCCGCGGCGGCAGCGTATGACGCCGCCCTTCGCTGGCCGGAGGCCGCTAGTGGGGGGCGCAACACGATGCCCTCCAGCAGGGACAGCTGCTGCTGGATCCGCAGCTGGAACTGCTGCTGCTGCTCCTGCAGCTGCTTTTGCAGCTGCTGCTGAAAAGCAGCCAGTTCCTGCTGCACCAGCGTCAGCAGCTGGCTTCCCGACTCGGCCTGGGGCTGGGGCTGGGGCCGAGGCTGGGGCTGAGGCTGGGGCTGGGGCCGACTTTGCCCCTGCCCTTGCTTGCGCCCCCCTTCCACGGGCTCCTGGCTGCGGGCCCCATGGACCCCAGCGAGCTCGGCCTGTATCTCGGCCCGGAGCCCGGCTTTGAGCTCAGCCCGGAGCTTCGCCACGCCTTTCCGGAGGGCGACGTCGAAGGCCTCCTGCATTGAGGCGGCATGGCGGAGGACCGTCCTCTCCTTCGACGTCCGCTCTCGCTTGCGGCCCATATCCCGCAAAGCGGCGACGACGAGCTCGCCGAAGGAACGGCGTGACTCCTCGGCGGAGTCTTCCCGCTCGCTGCCAGATGGCCCCGAGGGGTCCATCGCAGCGTTGATCGCAGCGGGGTGGCGCCCTTCCGCGGCGAGCCTCTCAGCTCGCTCAGTCACCTCCTGGGAGGTGACTCCCCTTCCTCTTCCCGATGCTCGGCCCGCTCCCCGCCCACTGGTGGGGATTTTTCGGGCCGAGCCCTTTTCGGCTTCATCGGAGGACGGTCTGTCCCTCGATAGGGAGCGTTTCCGGAAGAAACTCGCGTTTCTTCCGGAGTCGCCTCCCGTCTCCGCCGCATCTTCCTCCTCCGAGCCTGAGCTCCTTCTGGATGCCGCGTCGGACTCCGACCGCGCATCACTCTCCGATGGGTGTTGAAAAAAAACTTTTATCCATATAGTTCCCACGAGTATTTAACTTTGGGTACTGGCTCAAGATCTGTGGTCCGCACTAGAGACTAATTTAGCTACCCATTAGTCAAGCTAACAACCTCCCTCACGGTGCGCCGCCGCTTGGAGGTTTGGGGTGATTTTTTATAGAGGTTGTCTTCCTCGCGGCCCGGGCGGTTAAGCCAAGACCCTCGACCCCCATCAAAAGTCAGAAACATGACCTTGGACAATCTCTGGGGCTACGAGAACAACGGTGGCAGAAGGAGGGGGAAGCCTTCCTCCTGCCTGCCCGGTGGCAGGGTGAGTGCACGCCGAGCCCGCTCTTGCTTCGCCACTGTGCCCTCTGCTAAAGCAGAGGGACACGCGTTGAAGCGTACTCCCGACAGAACATTCGCAGACGGCCATCGAGGCCCCTTAGGCAGGAGTGCCCAAGGGGGTGGTTGGCCGCCTCCCAGGGTGCACCGTCCCGCAGACTAGCCTTCGCTCCGGACGTATCCGCAAGGGAACTATAGCCTGCGGGCACTCGTGGAGGTTTTCTGTCATGGCACCCCACCAACTGTTTTACTAGGACTTAGAACAGCAGTGAGAAGCGATAATGGCATAAGCGCAGCAGAAATGACTTATGGAACTACTTTGCGATTACCCGCGGATTATTATGATAATAAGTCTAACTTAGAAATAGATAGTAGCCATGAGTATGTAACCAAATTAAGAGATACAATTAGGAAATTCCATTCTGTAGCAATTAGGGAAAATAAAAATCGGAACATATTTATACATCCGGATTTGGAAACATGTAAGTACGTTTTTGTTAGGAACGACGCCGTTCGTAGACCTTTACAACCAACATACGATGAACCTTTTCTCGTGTTGAATAGAGATAGGAAAGTTTATTACATTCAAATGTCAGGCAGGAAAGCTCGTATATCTATAGACCGTTTGAAACCTGCATATTATCTCAATGAGGATAGTGATGAAACGGCATCGACAAATACTGAGGTCCCAAATCGTGAATCACACCCCCCGGGCACTCACACCACGCGTAGCGGAAGAGTGAGTAGAACCCCCATACGGTTCAGGTAAAAGTAATATAAACGTATTATAACATTATTATAAACTAATTTTTATTCATTAAAATAGTTTACTGTAATCACATAAATTCAATATGTTATTATGTGTAATTATTTCGCATAAACATGCACTAGCTTACTAAGAATTTTATTGTTAAGATCTCGTCCAGTGAAAGCTATTGTAATGCTAAATGATGCGACTGTCATAATATAGTCGACAGCCAGTACCTAGATAACAGATGTAACAGCTAGCATAGCTACGTTTCGCTTAGAGTATGACAGCGGTTTTAAAAAATAAATTAAGTAGGTTACGATATAAGCATTTATTTACTTTATATACAATTTTATACACACATTTTTACTATTCCATTTACAACAGATTACTTTAAGTACTTATTATAACTTATTTTCGTACGATGGGCAAATCATACAGCAAATCAGAGGAAATAATTATAGCCCAAAATGGCGCGAATAACGCGAGCCAAAGTTCGGTGGAGCAAAAGTTGGAACTATATGGAGTAGTAGTAGCAAGTATTCTAGTGTTATTACTGATAATTATAATGTGTATCTTGTGCAAAAAGTGTAAAAAAGGTGCGAAAAATTGGGCTAGAAAGGAGTTTATTACCGCTATATCATCAAGTCAAATTGACAAAACTGGACAGCAACAAACACCAAACATACAGTACGCTTAAACTTTATAGTGACGGCATAGTGTATCTTTAGTATAGTATACCTCTGCTTACACTTTCCGGAGCAGGCGTGAGCATATGCATCTTTAGCGTTATTGTTTCAACCTCATGCAATCTATGTTAGAAACATGAGACCCATTGTTATTGTACACTATCACAACAGCAACTTGTATGTTTAATTATAATAAAGTTACATTGTACTTCTGTTTATCTAATGACTTTGTTTCAAAATGATTGTAATTATATAATATGTTATAATTATGTATATTGAAATTTTGAAAAAGGGGAGGAATGATGTAGAGACGACAATGCACTATGTGTGGGTTTTGCAACGTTGCATTTGCGCGACGCAAGCCAGTCACGGGCTTGTCGGGTTGCTAGCGGGTCGCACGTGTAATTAGCCTAAGTTAATACTAAAATATATCTCTGAAGGAACTTTAGTATCTTTAATTTATAACCCGATCCTGTGGCTCAACAACTGCTTTTCCGTTTAGATGGGTTGGTTTTCAACTAACCTACATTTTCGTTATTCCCAACAACAATTTCAACGAAATTGTTCAAATTGTTTGTGAATGCGATGCATTGTTAACGGTACTTGTGAATTTTCAGATGATGAAAGCGACGGCGTTGACTGCAGCGCGGTTCAACCTGGCAGCAGCGAACGTGTAGCGGCTGGACTATCAATGTCTGAGCTCGATGCAGTTGAAACCGTAAGACTTCAGGATGTTCCAGTCGAGGACGACTTGGCGTCAGGAGAGGCCGTGTAAGGGAAGACAGAAGACACTAAATCGAAGGGCTATAAAAGGCGCGCTCACACCGTCATCGCTCTCTTTTCTCGGACGTCACTCGGAGCGGTAACATCGTTTAAGGGCTGTGAGATCATTGCGTTTTATAATTACTCTTATTAATTTGCTGTGTTAAGTAACGATATTTAGTTCCCTTATATAAATAAATCAACTGTTAATCGTCATTTTTGTGTCTGTGTATTTTCTTTTTAATAATTTCCACGTATGATTCCTAAAAATATTGTATGTATGTATTGCATAAATATGTATTTTAATGTACTGTTGAGAAATGAAAGTACGTGTTTTACTAAAAACTATAGATAAGTACGTTGGTAAATAATGATATTTAATTAGTATGTATAAAGTATTGTATGTATTTATTGTATATATTGTAAGGGAAGACAGAAGACACTAAATCGAAGGGCTATAAAAGACGCGCTCACACCGTCATGCCCCTCTTTTCTCGGACGTCACTCGGAGCGGTAACATCGTTTAAGGGCTGTGAGATCATTGCGTTTTATAATAACTCTTATTAATTTGCTGTGTTAAGTAACGATATTTAGTTCCCTTATATAAATAAATCAACTGGCAATCGTCATTTTTGTGTCTGTGTCTTTTTTTTAATAATTTCCACGTGTGATTCCTAAAATCAGAAGTGGGATAAAGATCTTAAAAGCTCACTATTTTAATTAAAACAAAAGGGAACTAAATAACGGTTACACTTTTACGTACAGTGCTAGCGTGCTGATATCTCTTTGTTTTATATTCCGTGTTTTTACCCTACGTGTATTTGTGTTTGTCATGCCTGGATCTGGACACCGTCGGTCACGAAGTAGGACACGTAAGCGCATACGAAATGTTTCTCGAAGTGATTCTTCTAGCAACGAATCGGTACGGAGCTCGCGTCATCGTCGCGGATCGCGTCACAACTACCGTCGTGAACGTGATAGTTCGGATAGTTCGTACTACCGTCGTCGTAATATCAATAGACGTCAGCGTATTAAATCTATGTCAAGATCTACCCGTACGCACAGAACCCCGTCGCAACCTAGGCGCGTGTTAGTGTCCCCTAAGAATAATAGTGCGTTTCAAAATACGCTGAGTGACATCATGATGAGGCTTAGTGCTATCGAACGGGATAAACATTTTGACGAGCCGTTTAAAAATAAAAATCCTTCTACCGTCAATAATGAAAGCCTCGAAGATTTGAACGGTGTTCCGCAAAGAGTCCACGTGGATAACCCTGAGGGTTTTTCGACCACCTCTCACGCAAACGACCCAATCGCTCGCAGTTCAGACGCCACTTCAACCGTTGCTGTGCTCGCCGACGCTATTAAATCCCTACAACCAGCCAGGTCACGAAATTACTTTGTTTCGAACTTCGACCCAAACATACATGACATAGATGTGTGGTGCGCAGAGGTAGATCGTGCGATGGCCACGAACGGTTGGAACGATTACGAGTGTCTATCACGAGTAGCTTCTTGTCTCAAAAGTGACGCAAAATTTTGGCTAAATGAGTGGGTCACTAGTGACCGCAGTTGGTCCAACTTTAAGCTTGAATTTAAACCTCTTTGCCCGCGAAAGTTAGATTATGCAAATATTTCATTTGAGACGATGAATACTACATCTGACAAATTCACTATATACGCCGAGTACGCCCGACGTACACTACTACGTTTACGTATCGTCAAGGGTCTAACGGACAAATTGCGCGCTCTCATCGTCATACGTGGTATAGACAATCCCCAAGTCAGAGCCGCCGTGGCAAACGCAAACTTGACCGTGGAAGACCTAGTTTCGTTTCTTTCCATATACATCAAGCCAAACCGCGCGAAGCCTGAACTTCGTAGCGGACCTCCTAAGAAGCGTACGCACGTGACGTCACCACCTGCCCGCGAGATAACATGCTACCATTGCGGCCAACGTGGCCACTTAAGCCGTAATTGCACTAAGAAACCTCGCTCAGAAAAAACTGAAGCTTCTAGTATTAAGTCCGAAAATCAGACTTCCAATGCTAAAGCCGGGTTACAATGTACATTTTATAAAAAGAAAGGTCACACGGAGGAGACTTGCTTTGCAAAAAACCGATCGGAGTCTAGAAATCCACGAAACGTCAATTTATGCGCAGACTACGTAAATACTAAAAGAGACAGTGCTACCCATTGCACGCCGTCCGCAAGCCCGCGCCTACGGTGGCCGGAAATCGGGATCGGAATCCCGGCGGCGGCTGGGTCGAGTGCCCCGTTGCCTCTGCCTGATGCGGTCGGCCTCCTCCTTTGCTAGCATTACTGCTTCGCAGAAGGAGGCGACCGCCTGCCATCCCTCCTCACTTGACCATGAGATCCCGCCGAAGCTCTGTCCGCCATGCCTCAACTTGTCGTGGCAGCGGAATTTCGCCCCGGCGTTGCATCTCCATGCGCTTATCGTGCATGTGTGCAGGGACTGTTGCCTCCAGATCCCATGGCGGTTGGCCAGCAAGGAGGGTCGCCGCCTCGCGGGATATCGATCGGTACCCTCGCACCATGCGTATTGCCATGACCCTCTGGCACGCATTCAGCTGGGCCCTCGATTGCTGTTGCAACGTCGGTGCCCACACCGGAGCCCCGTAAAAGGCCATGGACCGAACGATTCCCGCGTAGAGCTTCCGGCAGAAGGCGTCTGGTCCCCTGAGGTTGGACAAGAGCCGCCCGAGAGCAGCCCCAGTCCGATTCAGTTTGGGAGCCAGACGTCGGAAGTGCTCCTTGAAGTTCCACCAGCTGTCGAGGACGAGTCCCAGGTACTTCATCGTCGACCCGACGCTGATGTGAACCCCTCCTACCGTTAGCTGGGAACCCGGTGGTGGTGCACCCCGAGGGCCGTGAAAGCACATGGCCTCGGACTTGTGCAGTGCCACCTCGAGTCCCAACTGCTGGATCCTTTGAACGACTATCGCAACCCCGCGTGTCGCTAGTTCGACCGCCGTCCGGAACAACTCTCCCCTCGCTAGGACCAACGTGTCATCCGCGTAGCAGACCACGCTGACCCCGTCGGGGAAGTCACCGCGCAGCACGTAGTCGTACCCGATGTTCCACAAGGGTGGTCCTAGTACCGATCCCTGCGGAACACCGCACGACATCTCTCGACGTTTCCACTCTCCCTGGTGAGCGGGGTAGATAGTATACCTCTCCGAAAGGTAGGCCTCGATCACACGACAGAGGTAGTCGGGCACCCGGTGGTACTGGAGTGCCGTTCCAATGCTACTCCAGGGCAGGGAATTAAAGGCATTGGCAATGTCCAAAGACACTGCCACGACACACCTGCCCTGGGACACCGCATCTCTCGTCGTGAGGGCTCGCACGCGCATGATGGCGTCCACCGTGGAGCGCATCCTGCGAAAGCCGAACTGTCCGTCCGAAAGGTCCGGCCCCACCCGTGCTAGGCGCACGACGAGGCGGTTTGCAATGACTCTTTCAAAGAACTTGCCCACCTCGTCGAGCAGCACAATGGGCCAATACGTGGACGGAGAGTCCGCAGGGCGCCCCGGCTTCGCTATGAGGACCAGTTTTCCCGTCTTCCAGCGAAGTGGGAACTGGCCCCTCTCCAAGCATGCGCTAAAGAGCCCCCTTAATCGAGGCCCGAGAGCCTCCATGGCCAGGCCCCAGGCTTTTCCAGGCAAGCCGTCGGGTCCTGGGGCGGTATTCTTGGCACTCAGCCGTTGTACCGCCACTCTCATCTCTACCTCGGACACCTCTGGAACATCGTCGTCGTCGTGGTCCACGTCAGGTACTGCCGGTGGTGGCGGAGCCATGGGCGGGGGGGAGTTTACCCCCCGCATAGGGAACAGAGTGCCGACCACACCCTCCACGAGCTCGGGCCGGAGACTCTGAGTCAGTGGGGGAGCCCAAGGGCGGAGTTTCTCCCGCACCATCTTGTATGGGCGTCCCCATGGGTCTGCATTCAGAGACCCTAGCCAGACGTTGCGGGCCTCCAGTTTGGCCCGCTTAATCTCCGCTCGGAGGGTGCGCTTCACCACCCTGTAACCCTCGTCCGCTCGATAGCATCCGCATCCGGCGGGCGGTTGCGGCGCTTGCAGTACCTGGCGTACCGGCGCCGTACGTGATTGCATGCATTGCGCAATGCCGCAATCTCCGGCGACCACCAGTACACCTGGCGCTTGGCACGTCCTGGACGGACTCGGGGCATTGCTGCGTTGCAAATTTGCGACATGCCCTCCCGGAACCACTCTGCCTCGACGTCGAAGTCGACAGGCCTGTCCGGTGCTTGCACCCAGGCCTGTACCGTCGCGGCTTCCAGGAGGAACTCCCGGTCCCTCTGCCTCAGCGACCACCGCGGACCACAAGGGCTCTGCTGGACCGGCGCGGTCGAGCTTTGGGCGGAGACGTCAAACCGGATGTACCGGTGGTCTGAGAACGTCTCCACCCCCTCCATAACGCGCCAGTCAACGACACGTGGCGCCAGATCGGGGCTGGCGAACGATAGGTCTACCACTGGGGGCCTAGACAAAGTCACATTTTCATTGACGATAACGAAATTCGAAACTCCGAAATGTATGGAACTGACATAAGCTTTCGAAACGTCACGTGATCGATTGCTAATTGCTAGACAATGTTAAACTGCCTAACGAAACGCCAACGAACTCGATCAACATAAACGATATTCTCATACAAATGCGTAGACAAGTGGCACTTTTGACATTCGAATTCGCTGAAATTTCAAAATGTTCGTTCGACATCTTAGCGAACTCTTGGACCCTGTAGAACAGCAAAAAAACATGGCTGATTGTTAGTCAGCTGGTGGTATTGTTTGCATCGAGTGTGCTTGTTTCTTGTTTTTTTTTTAATAAAAATGCATACATTGCGTTTACTGCGGGCGGCACATAATGAAAGTGTGTGGTTGAGGCGTCAGAAAAGATACAGTTACCGGCAAAGAATGGAAAGAGTGGAAAATATGCCAGAGTTATTGTTCATGGAGAATTTTCGGTTAAATAAGAACATTTTCCGTCAGCTCTGCAACGATTTGCGTATTCACACTTCATTAAGAGGATCTAGAGAAATTCCTTTGGAAATTAAGGTAACCTTACTTGCTACTAAAAACGAAAATTAGTGTGTTTGATTTCAATAATTTTATTTCCTTAATTAAGACTTTGTTTTTTAGGTGTTCACTGCTCTTAGTTTTTTTGCCACTGGATCATATCAAAGGATTGTGGGTGTGAGTTAACAACTGACACAAAGAACAACAAGCCGGTGTATCTGGGAAGTTGTTGATGCCCTCAACCACCCCGCACTCATGAACAAGTGGATTAAATTTCCACAAACAATACAAAAAAGGTCAATAATCAAAGAAAAGTAAGTAATCATGCTTATTTCTGGGCAAAGTATATTAATTAAATTAAAATATAATTCAGTTGATTACTTATCAACATATATTAAATTACAAGTAACTTCATTTACAGATTTCAAAGAAAGTATAATTTGCCTGGTGTGATAGGATGCATTGATTGCACTCACATTGCGATAGTGAAACCAGCTGAAGAAGAGCATGCTTTCTATGATAGAAAAGGATATCATTCCTTAAATGTTCAAATGGTTAGTATTGAAATCATAATGTTTTAATTAAATCATAACTATTTATTTTAATTGTTTTAGCTTTGATTAATACTACAATAAACAATATTTTCAGGTGTGTGATCATAATTTAAAAATTATTAATGTAAATCCTAAGTTTGGTGGAGCAACACACGATTCCCACATATGGTCATCAAGTCTGGTGGAACCCTTTATGTGTCACCTTCATGATAGTGGTGAACATGTTTGGTTACTTGGTATGTATTTTATTTTAAATATATGCTAAATATATATCATTCTCGAACTATGTACGATTTTAGTGTGGATGCTATAAATATTTTTCTCATTCAAAACTTCTTCCTTTCAGGGGATTCTGGTTATCCACAACGCCCCTGGCTTATGACCCCAATATTAAATGCACCACAGGGGTCTCGAGAGGAATTGTACACTACTCGTCATGTGCAAGCAAGAACATGCATTGAACGCTGCTTCGGATTACTTAAAACACGTTGTTTGCTTCGTGACAGGGCACTTCATTACCATCCCTCTGTTGCCAGCAAAATAATAATTGCATGTTGTGTGCTACACAACATTTCGCTGCATGCACATTTACCTGCTCCGAATTATATCCCTGCTGCTGTGGATGATAATGATGACTCCAGTGCACAAATTAGCAGAACCTCCACAGATAATCGAAGTGAATTAATCCGAGGCAGGGCAATGCTCAATTATTTAATAAGTAGGTTGTAGATATAGTCAAGTTTACCCATATTTATTAATTATATATTGTAGTGTGTAATTGTTCATTTTCGACAACATATTTTGTACCCAGTTCATTAATTTTAAATATTAATTGTATGGACAAGTACATTTTACTAAATGTTTTGATTTGTTGTTTGGTAAGACATTTAGTGATAAAAAGTAATCTTAAAAGTAAATTAGCAAGGTGTGTGATTAAATTAGTAAAGTAAGTAATTAATTTGATTTCTTGTCAGTTTACGTTGTTATAAGATATTATACTAAAATGTTTAAATTATATTATGTCTTAGAAAATATCAAACCATTAATGTAATCGTTTCTCTGATTAATATATTAATAATAAATTAGTCTCCATATAATTTTAGAGACTAACTATAAAGGAGAACTACTTTTTATTGGGTGTCACCAGTTTACCCCAAACTTATTTGGGATCAGCGAAATACTTAGTTCCTTTCATATTCTTTCATCCATCTAGCCATCTTAGTATTCATACAATCCACTCGCTCACGCCTCATCCAATCCATATTGGACGTGTAAAAATAGTAAAACAAAAGGTTTAAACTATCTAATTTAATTAATTCTCTTCCTATTATAATAATTACTTAATAATAACTAACATAGGTTCACTAAATAAAAAATAAACAAGCTACACATGAAACTTAACAATTAAAGGATCATGACCAACAATGTATGGAAATCCGTCTCAAGTTGAATAACAATAAATATTTATTTATTATAGAGAACGCTTTATATACTATTAAATAAAAGTGTTCATTTTCACACAAATACCCGAGTTTTGAAGTAATTAAACAAAAACGGAGATAACCTACAAACTATGTCTAACCTACTCGCAACTTCTAAAATAACCACAATCACTAATGTAGGTACAAAACATGAATGTTAGTTAATAACAAAACGGAACAGCTGCAAATTAAAAATTAAAACGTAAAATAAATGCTTTTATGGTCTTGCAACATTGATGTGACAATATCTAAATAAAACGACAACCTCAGTCAGATGGATTATTTATTAATTTCAATATATCCCATTATGAAGTGTTGGTAGTCTTTAGGTATTTAATGCAGTTTCTTGAAGCAACATCTTCTATGGTTAGGTGATTAAATCCCTAATACATCGGTACAAACTGTCTGGTCAACTGTATACCAGTAAAGTCTCTTAACTGTGAGGGAATTAACCACTGACCATGATATAAGTGATAATTACATATTGGTGCTCCTGGTAGTATATAAAACCTGTGATTTTAAAGTACAAGCTCCTTTATGGCAGCAGGAAACAGTCAACAAATATGCAATGATTAACTGTATTCGCAGCTCGTCTGTCTACTGATGATGTTATTTTATATATTGCTGGAGAAGGTTCACAGGAATGTTGCGGGGAATGATGCGGAATGACTTGTTCCTACTTCTGGCAGCATGGGGCGATTGATGTCATGGTGGTTTTGATATCTCATAGAGAAGTCTATAAACTGCCACCCAATAACACTCTTTCCAATCTTGAAACCTATAAAATAACAAATTGACATACTAACTATTCAATATCAAAACAAAACAATATGGAATATCAGCATTACCGTTTCAGCTGAAAGACGTCCACTGTTGGACATTGACCTCCTTCAAGTGTCGATACACCTAACAGTTCTGTGTGTCTCACATCTGTACTGTACTACTCATCATCATCATCAGCCTTTTAATGTTCCCACTGCTGGGACACAGGCCTCCTCTCTAAGAGAGGGAATGGGCCGGAATTCACCACGCGGGCCCAGTGCGGCTTGGTGAATGTACTACTAATACAGTATTATTATATGGGTCAGTATATCTCAAGAACTCTTGGGTTCTGAACCTTTAGAAGGCGTATGAGGAGCTGAACCAACTCGCAGAGGCCCTTTGGACATTTTTAATGGGACATGGTACCAACCAACGATCATCCCTGTATGTGCTATGCTTTGCACTCAAGGACAACCCGCGGTTGGTGGGAGACTATTGCAACATATGAAAACAAAGATAATAGGGCTATGGTTATTGAAGTCTTAAGTGGAATGGTTACCAGGAACTATGTTAAGATTATATTGTTATTAGTGGGAAAAATATCAGCATTTTAGAAATATGTGTAAATCAAAAAATATTTACCAAGCGCAGTGGAACCCTTCTTAGTATAATGTTCCTTTCTTGACAGTCAGATCTCACAGCGTGTGTTCTTAATGGACATAAAATAGTCCACAAAAAAAGCATATACTTCTGTGACCAAAAGCAGGCAATGGTATGATATTTTCTCCATCAATGTGTGTTTGCTCGATCTTGAAGTATTACCATACACTCTGTAAAAAGAACACTTTCTGATGAAAGCTGAAATAAAAGAAAATATTTCTTAATGCCGCTGTTTTTCTGAAATATTAATTCAGGTTATAAACCAATCCTCACATATTATAAAACAAAGTTCCTCACTGTTTCTGTTGGTCGTTATGATTATGATAAACTCAAATAGTACTGAACAGATATTCATGCAGTTTTCCAAGTTAATAATAAAATACTCATTATAAGTTGCACTGCAATAAGTTTACAGGTTGTTACCTTTTCATAAGTACAGTATGCTGGCTTGTCTGATAATCTAGAAGTAATATACAGTGAAACTTACCTCAGTAGGAGATATCCAATATAGTAATCATCGTCGTAGACGCTTGTTCCAAGGAATGCTGCGGGTGACTTCTCGGTATCAAAAGTATACAATTGACACATATGTTTCTCATTACCACCAGTATCGGTTGATCAGAATACTATGTTCTTTCTGTATTCCGTGATCAGAATCAAGCATCGACATGACATCATTTGTAAGACTCAAAACACAACGTTCAGGCGTAATAAAACACAACTAAGTAGATATAAAACGTCCCGTCGTAAGTTACATAAAAACCCGCTACGTTGTTTAAAACAAACACACCAAAGAATTTGTAATTATTACTTTTAAGTGGAGAAATTCTCAATCAACACATAAACAGCAAATATGGCTTCCGTAGGCGCCGCGCCGGCTTAGGGATTTAGGGATGCGAACTGAAATCGATTTTATAGGTCAAGTGAATTGATTTTTTAAATCGATCTTAAACAATTAATAAATTCGAATTAAATTGATTTTAGACACTCGAAAACGAGCTCCAATGTTTTTACGTGCAGAATACAACTACTAGGTATTATACGTAATCGGATTATTTATTCTATTTTCTACAACCAAAAATATTATTTAATTGATTTTGTACTCGATTATTCCCTTACTCTTTAGGAAATCTATTACTGAATCGATTCTTTAGACTTGGTCTAAAGAATCAATTCAGTAATAGATCGATTCGAATAGATTTAAAAATCGATTTTGTGCAGTAGTAATAAACAAATAATCGCCATCCCTATCGGCCGGTCCGTCTGTCATCTAGCTTGACAATGACTTTATACGAAAATGTCAACTAGCAATCGTTAATTTACTGTTTATCTTAAAATCATAATTCCGGATACGAAAACAATATTCCTGAAGTGAAAAGCTTGCAAAAAAATAAGCAAATATTTTATATATTAATTTGATTTTCATTCATGCAACTTTGTGAGACTGCTTTTGAACAATCTCCTTTTAAAGTATTTAACTATCACTACTTAAAATAAATATAAAACCTAATCACAAACTATCATCAAAATATTAATATCTAAAGACTAGGAGTGCCTAGTCGTTCGGTGTCGTCCTTAATCCGATAGTGGTCAAACCATGCTTGCGCAATATCTCCAAACCTGCGTAAGACTTGGTTACGCTCATGGTCGACCTCTATCCTACGAGTTTCCCGTTCATGGAGCTGCCTGTCCCGTTTCTCCTCCTGGCGTAGACGTAATTGTTCGATAGCAACGAACTCGCTCGTTGCTCTATCGAATGGTGCGAGTGTACGTCTTCGGCGCGCCCTCAGCGTCGTGCGTGCAGGAGAAGCCGTTACCCCAGACCTTGGGGTGGATAATAACCGTCGCCTGCTAGTCGATGGAGGGGTGGAAGGTGCAGGCGGTGCAGGTTGCACCCATGAACGCCTTCATGCGGATTGATTTTGTGATGTTGATGGTCCTTGAGCGAGAGTTTCCGACTGAAGTGGCTGCCAACTAGTAGATGGTGGAGTTACAGGCGCGGGTGGTGATATTGGCACAGGTTCTGTAAATGAAATGAGCTTGTTCTGAGTCCTGAGTGGAATTCAAATGTCTGTTTGAAAACGCATCTATAAAATATGTTTTATGTAGGAAAACCTACCGTCGGCTATTGTGATTTCAAAGCCAATCGTGTCTTGTTGGTGCGTGGCAGGTGGTGAATTCGTAGTAGTCTGTGTCGGGGATGAGATGAGCAGTAGTGGTTCCTGAAAAGAGGTTAGCTATTTTTAAAATATATATATGAAACTTCTTGTATTAACTATGTATATATAAATTCATTTTATTATACAATGTGCGTTTAGTTTAAATATGATTTATTTCCCATTTAATTGGTTTAGTTATTTATGATTTTTTTAAATTGTTTTTTAGGAGGTAGTTTTTGTAATGAAACTGTTAATTTTGGTTGCTAATTTCTGAAATGTATTTGTAAGGCAGCATGCCTTTTTATTGTATTTCATAATTAGTAAAATCCATCAAATTGTAGAATGTTAATTTAATTTATTAAAATTAGCGACCCGCTCCAGCTTCGCACGGGAGCAATGGTGATATTAAATATATTATGCAAATAAACCTTCCTCTTAAATCACTCTATCTATAAAAAAAACCGCATCAAAATCTGTCGCATAGTTTTAAAGATCTAAGCATACTTAGGGACAGATAGCGGGAAACGACTTTGTTTTATAGTACTATGTAGTGTTAATTATGTATTTTTATAATCCTTGCCACAAGTTGATTTAGTGATTAATGCATTGAAATTTACCCTGTGATCGAAAGTTTGAAATGACGTTTTTTCTGCGCTTAGATTCAAGTGCTTGGTTTATTGTTAGATTTCTAAAAAAACACTTATAAAAACTGAAACTTTGTTTGTAATTAGTTTGTGGACCTTAATTTATGTATAAGTTGAGACCCAGTGCCACTTGAACTAGTGTCCTCAGAACTTACCCTTTTTTTGCTGAGGTTTTTGGGTCGCATAGCCTTTTTTGTATAGCTTATGAGATGGAAAAAAAATGTAACTCTAAGTATGGCGTGGCGTTTTTTTTTAACTTTTTAATATATTGGTATGTTTTCTTAATTGTATCGAGTTTTGTGCAACAAACTGGAAAAAAACTCGCCCATCCCGATATCAAATAACAATATATACCTATTACTGTGTAAAACTAATTAAATCTATGTTTTGTGTATATTTTAGCCTCTTTCATAACTATTCCAACAACATAAGATTTATATACAGCTTCCATACAAACTAGGAGATCACCCACAAATGGTGCCACAAGCCGAATATTCTCAAAAAGTGGATAAATACATGTTTAAAAAAAATATAATAAATATTTTTTAATGAACAAGTGCAATACTTATGGCAAATCCTTGCTCCTGTATGCTTGCCTGACCCTCCACAGTCAAATTTCCCATAATCGCCAAAACCCTTTCCTCAAAACTTGTGAGGGTTTGGCGATTACTAGGCCCACCACCAGTACCACTTGCATGACGTCTTATTAACGATGCTTTTTTTTTTGTTTTTGACTTCCAGTCTGCCCAAACCTTCGAAGTAAATTAAGCAACATGTAGCAAAGTTAGGTAATAGGTAATAACGATGATTAGAATACATAGTTGTTCAATTGTTACCTTTTTCCATTTTTCTGTAGATTTACTGACTCCACCACCAATTGAGTTTAATATTGTAACCAACTCACACCACAAGCGCTCTGATTTAAATCGCCCTTGAGGCCCACTACGGGGATTTGAAAGATCGCCATGACTGTAATCAAACAAAGAATAGAGGAATAAGCAACAAATTGTTAGGATCACGTCATTGTTTACACTGAGCATTTTCAAGTGATATGAAAAGAATCTAGTTCATGGTCGAGGTGAACACTTTCTTACCTTTCCATGAACTCCAAAAGGGTTGGAAATTGTTCACCACTGGCTCGCATTCGTGGCTCCATTATAATTATCCTTAAAAACGAAAAAAAAACCCTGTTAGTTTCAGGTTGTTTATGGTCATAAACATAATTTTTTCAACTTTTCAACTAATGTAATTGAGGAACTTAAAATTCACAGGCCTGGGTGCAAGCACCGGACAGGCCTGTCGACATCGACGTCGAGGCGGACTGGTTCCAGGTGGCCATGTCGCAAATCTGCGACGCGGCCATGCCCCGAGTCCGGCCAGGACGTGCCCGGCGCCAAGTACACTGGTGGTCGCCAGAGATTGCGGCACTGCGCGATGCGTGCAATGCTGCGCGACGCCGGTATACTAGACACCGCAGGCGCCGCACCCGTCCACTGGGTGCGGAGGCCATAGAGGCGGAGCTGTATGAGGGATACAGAGCGGCAAAGCGCACCCTCCGAGCGGAGATAAAGCGGGCCAAACTCGAGGCCCGCAACGTGTGGCTGGAGTCTCTGAACGTCGATCCGTGGGGACGCCCATACAAAATGGTGATGGAGAAACTCCGCCCATGGACTCCCCCGCTGACTCAGAGTCTCCGGCCCCAGCTCGTGGAGGGTGTGGTGAGCGCTTTGTTCCCTACGCGAGGGGAGCATACTCCCCCGCCTATGGCTCCGCCACCAGCGGCGGTGTCCGATGCGGACCACGACGGCAACGACGGCAACAATGCTCCAGAGGTGACCGAGGTGGAGATGAGAGTGGCGGTGCGAAGGCTGAGTGCCAAGAACACCGCCCCAGGACCCGATGGCTTGCCTGGAAAAGCCTGGGTCCTGGCCATGGAGGAACTCGGGTCTCGACTGAGAGGGCTCTTCAGCGCATGCATGGAGAGGGGCCAGTTCCCGCTTCGCTGGAAGACGGGGAAACTGGTCCTTATCGCGAAGCCGGGGCGCCCCGCGGACTCTCCGTCCGCGTATCGGCCCATTGTGCTGCTCGACGAGGTGGGCAAGCTCTTTGAAAGAGTAATTGCAGACCGCCTCGTCGTGCATCTGGCACGGAAGGGGCCGGATCTTGCGGACGGCCAGTTCGGATTTCGCAGGAGGCGCTCCACTGTGGACGCCATCATGCGCGTGCGAGCCCTCACGACGGGGGATGCGGTGTCCCGGGGCAGGTGTGTCTTGGCGGTGTCTATGGACATCGCCAACGCCTTCAACTCCCTGCCCTGGAGTTGCATTGGTAGGGCACTCCGGTACCACCGGGTGCCCGACTACCTCTGTCGGGTGATCGAGGCCTACCTGTCGGACAGGTTCATCATCTACCCCGGTCATCAGGGGGAGTTGAAACGGCGAGAGATATCGTGCGGTGTTCCGCAGGGATCGGTACTAGGGCCGCCCTTGTGGAACATCGGGTACGACTACGTGCTGCGCGCCGACCTCCCCGACGGGGTCAGCGTGGTCTGTTACGCAGACGACACGCTGGTCCTGGCGTGGGGACGGTCGTACCAGGCGGCGGTCGAACTAGCGACGCGCGGGGTTGCGACAGTCGTGGAGAGGATACAGCAGTTGGGACTCGAGGTGGCATTGCACAAGACCGAGGCCATGTGTTTTCACGGCCCTCGGAGCGCGCCACCTCCGGGCTCCCAATTAACGGTAGGAGGAGTTCACATCGGCGTCGGGTCAACGATGAAGTACCTGGGACTCGTCCTCGACAGCCGGTGGAACTTCAAGGAGCACTTCCGACGTCTGGCTCCCAGGTTGAATGCGACTGGGGCTGCGCTCAAGCGGCTCCTGCCGAACCTAGGGGGTCCAGATGCCTCCTGCCGGAGGCTCTACGCAGGCATCGTTCGGTCCATGGCCCTTTACGGTGCGCCGGTGTGGGCGCCATCGCTACGGAAGCGAGTGGCGGCCCGGCTAACCGCCTGCCAGAGGGTCATGGCCATCCGGATGATCCGCGGATACCGTACGGTGTCCTGCGAAGCGGCGAGCCTCCTTGCTGGCCTACCACCGTGGGATTTGGAGGCAACAGTCCTTGCACACATGCATGACTTACGCGTGGAGATGCAACGTCGGGGCGAAACTCCGCTGCCGCGACAAGTCGCGGCATGGCGGACAGAGCTCCGGCGGGATCTCATGGTGAAATGGCGAGAGCGACTGTCGCAACCTCGTGCTGGGCACGCCACGATCGAGGCGGTAAGGCCCCTCTTTGAGGCGTGGCTGGAAAGGCCCCATGGCGTCGTCACCTTCCGTTTGGCGCAGGTGCTGACCGGACACGGCAAGTTCGGTCCGTACCTGTACAAGATTCGTGCGGAGACGACGCCCGGGTGTCGCCACTGTGCGGACCGCCCGGTGGACACGGTGGAGCACACAGTCGAGGTGTGCCCCGCTTGGGAAGAGCAGCGCCGTGTCCTCGTGGGGGCGATCGGCGGTGATCTCTCGCGCCGGGGCTTGGTTCAAGCCATGCTCCGGAGCGAGGAGGAGGGGCAGGCGGTCGCCTCCTTCTGCGAAGCAGTAATGCTAGTAAAGGAGGAGGCCGACCGCCTTAGGCAAAGGCGGACACGCCACCGCCGCCGCCGGGTTTCCGATCCCAATTTCCGGCCACCGTAGGCGCGGGCTCGCGGACGGTGGGCAATGGGTAGCTCGCTGTCCGTCCGTCCGGTAACAGACCGGTCCGAGCTCAGGTCGTCTACGGCGCGCACCGTTCCCGCGCGCCTCAAGGAGTTGTCAGCAAACTGTAGGGGTCCAGCAGGGCCGAAGCCTACTGGGGCCAAAGGTTATGTGAGACTGTCACCAAAGGCCCCAGGATAAAGGCAAGGAATGGCAAGGTAGGTTTTTAGTCAGTAAAAGTCTGACACTGTTTCCCGCCCCACCCAAGGGCGGGATTCGTCATTGGATGATTTTACCTACCCAAAAAAAAAAAAAAAAAAAACTATTATAGGACCTGAAGGTTTGTTTTGAAGCTTTAGACGAGTTACATCTCGAATATCGGAGTCCAGAATTGGAACATTGATAACATTTCCAATCTTTTTTGCTATCTCAGCTAACTTTTCCTTGTTTTCAGATTCAATAGCTGGTACATTTCTCAACTCGACCATCAATGGTAGACCGTTTATTTTTTTCCAAATGTTCTATTTTTGCATCCAAAATCTTTATATGGCTCTTTAGTGAACAGTTTTCCTGTTTAAGAGTTTTCATGTCACTAAGAACGTCATCGTATTTCTCAGACAGCAACATCATCGATTTATTCATTTCAGCATTTTGGTTTGTTAGCTCCTTCAGAGATAGTTCCAAAGTGGAAAATTTAGCATCTTGCTGCTTTTTTATTTCTTCCATTTTTGTTAATAGGTCGGACAATGAGATATCTTCTGTGCTTGAAGGATTATTAAACCGGCGTTTGCTTCTCTTTGTGACGCTCAAATCTATTTGTTGCTGACCCTCAGGTGTATAGATCGCAGGGTCCGATCCAAATTTGGTGGGAGAGATAAGCTTAGTATTACTTTTCGGTGGGGTACGTGAAACGGACATTGTTTTTTTTCCCAGCTTTTGGTGGTATTTTTAGCTTTACGTAAGAACAATTTTCTGACGGTGATAATATTACACCTTAAAAAACGGAACAATATTTACCCGCCAAAACGCCGTCGCTTATGAATTGTGGCAAGCATCAACGCGCATGTAGTGATGAGGTGCCGCTGGCGTTGTGTGCCGTACGTATGTGGTGTGACGTCGCGTACGCAGGATATTAATTGAGTCGACTGTCGCTGTCCTGTTCTTGTCGCTTCACTGCTTAATTACAATCTCCATTAGAGTACTGCGCGCCTAGTACTTATGATAATATTGAACTGTTTAGTTTCGGAAATAAATTAATATTTTAGATAAATTTTGACAAAGTGGACACGTCTAAACTCTTTCGAGATCCGGGGGGAGGATGACTGATGATTAATAAGGATCGGTGTAAAAAAATCGATATTTACGGAAGGAACAAAGAAAGGTTAAAAAGGTCACTTAGCTCCATTAGCCGGCTGCTGTACAGCGACTTTAATATTGTATGCTTGTCGAAACTGTTACACCAGGCGTTGACTGCAATGGCTATACCTCCAGGTAGCCCACTCTTGTTTCTTCAGGTAGCTCAGATGATCAGACTGACCGGGCTTTGTATTTCTTGCCGATTTTCGATTACAGACCGTCCTGTCACGGTCGCCACTTTTTATGTCTCGTATTGGACATAAATGAAAGCCCTCGGATTGTTTAAGCTTGTATTTCAATAATAATTAAATATTTTACAATAAATATGTACGAGCGATATTGAACGTTTAGTCGAGAATTTTAGAAAGGGTGGTGTGAGGTAGGTGTACCCACACATTAAAAACAATCAAACTCCTTTATAAATCGACAGCGCGCGTTTGTACGTAACTGCTTGCTATTTGTATGGTTGTAGGCGCCAACATTAATCACTAGCCGTATAAAGTAATAGTATCAAATTCGCATGCACGAGGCTGACCGCTCTGGCAGGGTCGTCATATAATGTTGGGATTGAGAATAGATTCAAACGTAAGCTCGTATGAAATGATACTAACTTTATTATGGATAAACATTGATTATATAGGTTACATCGGTTGTACTATAATAGTATATGCTTATACACTACAAGGCTCAGGGAGTCCCTGGACGCGGAGGAGGCCCACGAAGTGCATCGACATGTGCATCATGGGCGTCAGTGGTCCCCTGACTGCGATGAAAATTTTAGTTTTGTAGATCAAATAGCTTTCGAGATTCCGTGTTTAGTCATAGAGTACTTTCATACTTTCTTCACTTTTCTATAAATTAACAAACATCTGGTTTTTTGATTCTTGGTTTATTTTTTTAACATGACAGTCTTGTTTTTTTTTTTAATTAAAATTTGATTTTTGATATTACCTGGTTTAATATTAATGAGATTAATGAGAGTTGGGTGAATTTAATTAATTATTATAATGCTTTGGATTTTACACTATAATTTTATTTTACTCGATCTTCATTTTACTTTTTCTCCAAAACGTGTTCGCCTCCCAATTTATAGAAAAATTAAGAAAGTAGTCACAGAACCAAGTAGTACTTATTACCAAGTAGTAGTAATAAAGTACTCACGTTCTTCACTTTTCTAAAAATTAACAAACATCTTGTTTTTTTTTTGTTTTTTTTTTAACAATTTTTTGATTTTTTATATTACCTGATGTTAGGTTTTGATACATAATCAGATTAGTTACTTTGTTTCTGTAATCAAGAATATTATATGAATTGGTTTGTATTCGATTATTCCTTGCAATCGATTAATTGTGCTAGCAACACCGAAACGTATTTGTGATTATCTGTGGTAGGGCGGTCGAAGGGGGGGATGAGACGGGCGACAGACCGCTCAATATGCTGTGAGCGCTCGTCGACAACGGACGCACAATTGGTCTCTGCAAGTAATTCTGTTAGCTCTAAAAATATTATTATAAAGATTGAAGTATCTGTCCTTTAAAGTATTTGGATTGTTGTAACTTTGGTAAAGCAATAAATAAAGTTATCTACTACAATAGTGAGAAGTTTTATTACACTGATTTAATATTAATGAGTGTTGGGTGAATTTAATTAAATATATTATAATGCTTTGGATTTAACACTATAGTTTTATTTTACTCGATCTTCACTTTACTTTCCTCCAAAACATGTTTGTCACCTCATCACTCTGGTAATTTTCGATCTAATTTCCAAAATATCTAATATTCAGCTTATTCTATTTTGTTATTTGTAGATAATGTAATATCCGGTTTGTATGGACTATGTATAAAATTGTAAGAACTTGTAAGGAATTTTAGAAATAAAAAAAAAACAGGATTGTAACTTGCAGTGTACTACTATAATTGCCAGTCATGACATTCAAAAATTGTACAGAGGTCAGTAACGTAACAGTAAAACGCCTGATGAAAATGTAATAGCTAAAACCTTATAGTCTAATAATAATTATTGCTAACTTAAAATAGATAGCGGCGTATAACTAATGACCAATTGAAGTGACGCTTCAATAAAATGTTATACATATTTAATCCCATAGTGAAAAGCCAGCTTGAGAAACAGATTGATAGGTCCTTTCCAATTACAGTACATTTTATCTTTATAGTTCGTTATTAAAATATAATTTTTAGATTTGTTTTACGAATAGGTGTATTACTACTTATAATTTTTTAGTTCTGATTTCACAAACTAGATAGATAGATATCTCATAAATATTATTTTATTCCCTAACATAATTTTATAATTAAGAATAAATTAAACAGTACATAATGCCTAGAACTATCGAATTTATTCATTAACAAAATGATATGAAGTTTATTGCACAGAGCAAAGTGTTTGAACTTAAACACATTATTGACAATTATTTATTTACTACAATCATTTTTAGACTAAAAGTAATTGTCATAGTCTTCCTTATATCGATAACCTACACTTATTACTTACACACATCGCTGGAAATTATATATATCCAAAATTAATATTCGTGTGAAGATATATTTACAGGGAATTATCGTGATTTTACTGTTAGTCAAGAATTAAACAGATCGGACTAACTTACCTAGTGACGTCCGATCCTCAATTATATGAAGTAATCTCGTCCTCATTATGTACTATATTAGATGTTTAAAGAATAAAGTTGTGTTAAGAATCGTAACTAATAAATATTTTATCTATTTATTATAGACAAAGTAACTAAAGATTTCATCTTCATAATTTGTTTCAGTGGTTAATTTATTCATTAATAGTTTTAATTGATACTTATGTAAATGATAAATGATATTTATTTTGTAAATAGGTTTTTTACAAACACTTTTACACGTCATTTTTTTTTATTTATTTTTTTTGTCAGTTTATGCTAGATGAGGCCGGTGTTTCCTAGCTGACTGCCCTGAGAAGAAACACCGAAACAAATTCAGGGGTCAAAGTCTCTTTTAAAAGTCCATACAGCAAACATGTAATGGTCAAATCATATGAGAACCATGCAGACTCGTGTCTGAGATGGTCTTTTGAGGAAAGAACCACGCAGATTTGAGTGGACCTGTCCAGTCAATGCAAGCATTTGTCAGTATTCGTATAGCTCAACTTAAAACTACTTAGGAGCTCAACGAGTTGACGAACAATACCAATGAAAGGACATTTGGGTAGGCCGCAGAAATACTCAATTGCCAGACATACGTCAAAATAACTGAAAAGATAAAATGAAAATAATCCACATAGTCCTCATATTCACAATGTTAAACGTAAATACAAAAATGTAGAAAAATTTAATATTTAACAAAGTAAATATTCATGTCAAATTTGAATTTAAAAGATAAATAAATAAGTTCATATTGAAAATAATAAAAAAAATATATTATCAATGTCAAATTGTAAAAAGAATATAAAAAAGCACAATTGAAATATAATAAAATAAAAAAAAAACTCAGAGAAAAAGAAATTACAACAATTGTTGAGCATAGAAAGAAAGAAAGAAAGAAAGAAAAGAGTTTATTTGTGCCAAACATACTGGAGCAGGTCAATCCCATGTACGAGTAGATACCGATGTAACACGTAAATATGAAATATTCATAAGTGCAAAATTATCTGTTAAATATGCAGCTTGAACGCATGCATTGACATCATTTACAATTAGGTCGGATGCAAGGAAGAGTTCAACCATATTTGGGTTTAAAGAATTTTATTCACATAAGAACAACAGTTCCCTTAAAATGAGATAGAAATAGTTTTCCTTATAAGTGATGTAGTATTCGTATCTGGATTTGTGTTGGCGACGTCACAGGTTATGTAATACATGCTTTTTTAATTTAAATGACATGGCCGAAATTTGTATAGAGCTGTGCCCTGACAAAAATGTTCATATACACAGACATGCATTACGTCGTATTAAAGCTTAGAGGCATGGCTTTACAATAGTTTAAGTTTTATGATCAGTACCTCTACCATGAGTTTTAAGCAATAGTATTCGTCGCTACTCGATATCGACGCCGTAAATATTTTGTATGGCAAATTTTGGTTCTGCAAGTGAGGCGCTGCAAAATTTGCCATACAAAATATTTACGGCGTCGATATCGAGTAGCGACGAATACTATTGCTTAAAACTCATGGTAGAGGTACAGAAAACTAAAGTACTGAGTATTGAGTATTGAAAACAAGCGAGAGACACTATAAATAAGATGCAAAAAAACGCCTAAAAATTTTGAATAGCATTGATGTGGGTACAATAACACGTTAAAGTGACAGTGACAGTAAGACAGTAAGAGAACGCCTTTTAAATTCGGGTATAATTCTATGAAAATGTATGAAACACTCTCACTGCCTGTGATACATTTCCTTACAGGCTAGTGAAGAGTCAAAAATCAAAATACCAAGTAAAACATAATCACATTGATGTATAATATATTGGTAAAACTCACTTTCAAATGTTGACATAGGCACTATAGGCAGGCCGACTATTCATTTTCAAAGATCAACAAAATGTTATTAAGGAATGAGGCTGGTGCCGTTATATTAGCTTGCATCCAAAAGCGATGACATGCTTACACGGCAAGTTCGGACCGTACCTGTACAAGATTCGTGCGGAGACGACGCCTGGGTGTCGCTACTGTGTGGACCGCCCGGAGGACACGGTGGAGCACACAGTCGAGGTGTGCCCCGCTTGGAAAGAGCATCGCCGTGTCCTCGTGGGGGCGATTGGCGGCGATCTCTCGCGCCGGGGCTTGGTTCAAGCCATGCTCCGGAGCGAGGAGGAGTGGCAGGCGGTCGCCTCCTGTTGCGAAGCAGTAATGCTAGCAAAGGAGGAGGCCGACCGCATTGGGCAAAGGCGCGCACGCCGCCGCCGCCGCCGCCGCCGCCGCCGCCGCCGGGATTCCGATCCCGATTTCCGGCCACCGTAGGCGCGGGTTCGCGGACGGTGGGCAATGGGTAGCTCGCTGTCCGTCCGTCCGGTAACAGACCGGTCCGAGCTCAAGTCATCTACGGCGCGCACTGTTCCCGCGCGCCTCAAGGAGTTGTCAGCAAACTGTAGGGGTCCAGCAGGGCCGAAGCGTACTGGGGCCAAAGGTTATGTGAGAATGTCACCACGGGTTCCGGGACAAAGGCAATGAATGGAAGGGTAGGTTTTTAGTCAGTAAGAATCTGACACTATTTAACGCCCCACCCAAGGGCGGGATTTGTCATTGGATGATTTTACCTACCATAAAAAAAAAAAAAATGCTTGTAGATTTGTCCTCCGATCCTGTAACAATATTTATCATTTTTCATATAAAATATTCACCAATATCTTTTAAAGTAATTGTTAGAAATATTTTGGACAGTCTAATAAATGTAAATAAGTATTCATAATAGCTGGTAATTATTCGGGCGCAGTCTCAACTTCAAAACTCGGTAAAATATATATCGCTGCTTTAATTTGATAGTGGTTTGGCGGTAGTGGAACAGAGAGTAAAGTCCCACATACCTCCGTTGAAAAGGGAGGATCCTCCGACCAGACAGGTGTTATGTCTGGTGGGCTATTGCCCGATAGATGATTTCGGGTTTGTTCTATATGTTCCAATCGCGCCGCGAATCTTACTTGCGCGATGCAGGATTAGTTCATTTGTGACGACATAGATGTCGCTACATCACTCCCCTCCGGAGATCGGAGATCGATGGTTCTTGATGCTTCTTGTGGCGTCGTGATGCGTGCCAGGCCAATGGAGGTTGGTTTCAGTGAGTCGGATCCGGATTCCGCATAGTTCTCGGTGAGTCGGAACTGTCTGCGGTGATGCCCCAGTGAGTCGGGGTGGTGCTATCCCAGTGAGTCGGGATATGATGCTGCAGGCTCCAGTGAGTCGGGGTGGTGCTATCCCAGTGAGTCGGGATATGATGCTGCAGGCTCCAGTGAGTCGGAGTAGTGCGGCTGGCTCCAGTGAGTCGGAGCGGTGCTGTGCAACGTTGGAAATGACTGCTGTCGTCGACCAGGAGAGGTTCTTCAAGGCTCTTCATGTGACTGGCCGAAGGTGCAGGTGTTTAGCCAAGGTCGCTGATGAGGCTGAGGGTGATGACCAGGTATGACCAAGTAGGCATGCTGGTGGTCAGGATACCCATATAGCCGTGGGTGCTGGCTGTATGGCTCGCTGCTCGAAAGCTTGAGGAAGTGATGATCACGTCACGAAGTAGTAGCTGCACGAAGGTTGCGCTGACGTTCTTTGTCGAGGGGTCACCAGTTTGGGTGTAATGGAACAGAGAGTAAAGTCCCACATACCTCCGTTGAAAAGGGAGGATCCTCCGACCAGACAGGTGTTATGTCTGGTGGGCTATTGCCCGATAGATGATTTCGGGTTTGTTCTATATGTTCCAATCGCGCCGCGAATCTTACTTGCGCGATGCAGGATTAGTTCATTTGTGACGACATAGATGTCGCTACAGTGGCACATCACAAAATGTGTCATTATTTTGATAATGTTACCATTCAATACAGATTAATCTATACTTATAATAAATCTGTAGAATTAAAAATTCTGTACATTGAAAATATCAAAAAAATAAATGGCAGGGGGTGTTACTAGACCGACACTGAACCCAAATCTGTGATTAAAAAAATTTTTGTCTTTCTGTCTGTCTGTTTGTTCAGGCATCACGCAAAAACTACCGGTTCGATTACGATGAAACTTGGTATAATTATTCTTTAATATCCTGGGCACCACACTGGGTACTTTTTATCCCGGAAAAGTATATACAATAAAAAACAAACTTAATTTTGCGGTTCGTTCCCTAAGCCCGATTACTTTACCAACCGTAAATAATAAGTTTGTAGCAGGTTACGTCACCTGTTTCTATTGTAATTAGCCACAAAAGGTCCGCGCCGAGACAGAAGTATTAATACCGGTAAGACTTATGCTCGATAGAATGATAACGTTCTACACAAATAGCACTACACAAAAAACTCATTGATAAGTTTCGTCAATCACGCGAACGAAGTTGCGGGCACAGCTAGTCTATAATATCATCTGAATAAAACTCACATTCCTATGTATACATTTGACTAGGTGGCATGACTGAATGACGTTATCTGATTGGTCGAAATCGACCGCAATTTTGTCGGTATATCGACACAATCCCAGTTGCTTTGAATTATCGCAAGGAATGAGGAATATACGCATTTTCTCTTGAAAAAAGACATAAAATAAAATAGTTCGTTCTTATTGGTGGAATATTCTTTTAAATAAGGTTTTTTTTTTGTATTTTGACAATATACAAAAAATTTGAGCGTCATAGTTGTGTTTGTATTCATTTAAATAAGTGGTAATAATATTAATAATAATTCATTTATTTCTTAGTATATGGTGCATACAATATCTTAATATTAAAAATGTTTCACATACACATAAACAGGTATTTGGTGTTGCGACAGTATCAAAACAAGCGAGTAGAGAAACTAAATAGCGTATTTCAAAATGGGTTAGTATTCAATTCTTTGTTTTTGGTAATTAATAGAACTAATACAAAATAAGTCTATTTCATTCTTAAAAGTCTTAATTTTTACGATTATTCTTTGCAAAATATAACGCTTTTTTATGCTATAATGATTTTTAAATATATGCCATTGTTCAAAATAACTGCAATTAAATATTTTTTTTAATATGACATAAGCATGGTGTGGAAGCAAGACATTAAATATTGAAAATAATTTCTTTAATAAAGATTTAATCTAATTATTTTTCCCTTACAGTGTATTAACGAAAAAACATCAACTCAGAAGATTCATTGCAGATTTCTGTAGCAGATGGTACTAAAAAATGCCAAGATAGGAATGGATTATCACCTTTGCTGATTGAAAATAGCATAGAATAGCATAGCATCAGCGTTATAATGTTCTCACTGCTGGGTCTCAGGCCTCCTCTTTGGGAGAGGAAATTGGCCGTAACCCACCATGTGGGCCCAGTGCGGGTTGGTGGATGTCACATGTCTTCGAATTTTTGGTTCTAGGACATGCCGGTTTCCTCATGATGTATTCCTTCACCGCTTTGAAGCTGCCTTACAAGTATTTTTAAACATTTTTGAATAGGTAGCAACATACTTATTAAAAGTTTCAGTGTTAGTAATAGGCTTAAGGCCATACAGCTCGAAAAGTCTTTCCCTACTTATCCTGATTCCTTTAGTCGCCCAGTCACTAAACCTAAACTTAGGACAGATACTTTTAGTTTTCTTCTCAAATGTCTTATTAAATTCGGTTTGGACTATTGAAAAAAAGTCGTTATACAAAATATTACCATTGTTCACTGCAAGGTTCCAATCACCTAACTTGTTAATTAAAGTGTTGTTAAATTTATTCAGTTTACCGGATGTTATTGGTCTGGATTGTATTTGCACTTGTTGTATTGGTATAATGGATTCAAAAGTTACCAACAGGCCGCTATGATCAAAAGGCAAATAATCTACAATGGCCTTTTCTAAATAGTCACAGCAACAAAAAACATTATCAATACATGTAGCAGAAGTAGTGGTAGTACGAGTTGGTTCTATGAAAACATTTGATAAATTAAATGATTTGAAAAGATTTAAAAATCTATTGCTATCTGAATTATTTTCTAAAATATTAATGTTAAAGTCTCCTCAGATAACTACTAGTTTGTTACCAGTTGCAAGTTTTGCCATAACATCTTCCATGACTGACTCAAAAACAGAGTAGTTTTGATAATTAGGGGGCCTGTAAACGCACACTATGACATGCCTATCCAGCTCAACACAAGACAGTTCAATGCTATGTTCAACGGACAGTGAAACTATGTCTTTACGAGTCTTAAATTTGATACAACTTTTAATTAGGATTAGTGAACCTCCACGTAACATTGATTTTCGATTAAAACAACTGCCCATATTATAATTCTCATAATTGATTAGCATTTCAAAGTCCTTTAACCAATGCTCAGTAATACAAATGATGTCAAACTTTGTTTTTTCTAAAAATAATTCAATTTCCAATTGTTTCGAAGAAAAACCCTGAATGTTTTGAAGAAACAAATTAAACGATTTTTGCTTAGCCCCTTTAGTATGAATGCTAGAAGATACCTTATTTTTTAATTGATCTAAATTACCAACGGTACCAACTGTTGTCATTTTATCTAGTTTAAAGTAATGGAGCCAGCAAACATATCATTAGTACTATTACTAATGTTGGAATTGATAATTGGGTACATCGACATACTACTTATGTCTGAGTGAATATTAAAAGCTAATAGCCTCGCTATTTGATGTCTAAAAATAACAGGTAGGTACACAGTATACCTAGTCGACAAAAGTTTATCAACAAAATTGTTGATGTCAAAAAATAAAAACTTCCCGCAGTGGTGACTTACTAAAAAATGCATATGCATATTTAGCATATGTATGTACTTGTTTTACCTATATGATAAGTGCTCAAAGTATGGAAAAGCACACAAAATAATCTTTTTACAATTTATCTTCATTAGCTCTGTAACATTATTAGTTATATCATCTCTATTTACATTTAAGCTATTACCCACAAATACAGTTATAATGGCATTGGGATCATATACTTGTTCCTTAACTAATGACATAATGTGATGGTAGGAAGCTTGAGGTGTACAGTGATTTTGAGAAGAAAATGGGAGGTTGTTACTAACTAATTGCCCTAAACCTCTTCCTATACTGTCCGAAAACATAATCGACTTATAATCCCCATTGACAGAAGAGGATAAACTACAATTTACTGAGTATACCCCTTTAGTTAATTCTTGCTGAATGTGGGGTACCTGGCTGGAAATACAGTCCTGAGCACTGATGGCCTGGGGTGTGTCCTCTGTTACCACAAGCTGGAGGCCAGCCAGGTTAGATTCTCTCTGACAAGTACATTTGCTAATACTAAGAGTTAGTGAGTCTACTTTATCTACTAACTCATTTGTAGCAAGAATATAGTTCCTTAATTTGGTTTTCTGAACATACATATTTGTTATAAATAGACTTTAGCGAGTCTTCAAGAGTCTGTATTTCAGACTGTAAGCTCTGAGTGTCAATTTCATAAATATTTATACTATCTTCTAACTTAATTTGGTAGTTATTTAATTGATTCACAAGGTTAACACGTTCTTTCCGTAGCTGAATATTTTTGGAATAATGATTTTGTTGCTTTTTGTGGTTTTTGCATTTTTTTATTATTTTATTCAGTCTTGCATATTTTTTTTATTTTATTTTGACTGAGTTTAATCGAAATTAAAAAGGGGTAATTTGGGATACTGGACAAGCGGAAATTCCAAATTTTGAGTTGTGCGAAAGTTTTTTAGGATTAGGGGGATTTCTTTATTTTTCCAATAGTTTGAGGTTCTGTATACGGTATTTAACTCGTTCAGTTTTGCAATGAGAGGATGGGAAGATCTACAAATTACTCGTGACAGGAAACGGGAAGCTAGATATTGCCGCCTCAAGGCTAGGGGGGGTTCAGCGCATTCGACCTGCAAAGCGTTGATCGGAGAAGACTTCATGCACCCAGAGATGATCCGAAGGCACTTAGACTGGATCCTATCCAGTCCAACCAAAGCACCTTTGTTGCATGGAATAAAATGAAACGTACCATAGTCTAATATACTACGGACTAGGGCATTATAAACTAGTTTCATGGTATAGGGGTGGGCACCCCACCAGACACCTGCGAGGACTTTTAAAATAGAAATGACGCGTTCGCATTTCTGGATTAATGAATTTATATGGTACTTACCTGTTAATTTTGAGTCAAGGGTAACGCCTAAAAATTTCACCTTACTTGTTAATGGAATATTTTCCCCTGAAATGGTCACTGAGATGGGAGGGACAGTTCTTTTCCGAGAAAATATTACTGCCGAACTTTTTGGTGCAGATAGTGATAAACCGTGGTTTAAAAGCCAATGGTTCAAAGAGTCCAGAGAGAGGCATAGAGACGATGCAGCGTCAGCGATGGAGGCATCTGTCACATAGAGGGCTAAGTCATCAGCATACTGAAGGATGTGACAGTTATTATTTAGGCAGGAGCCGATATCAAAAGTGTATAAGTTGTAAAGTAGAGGACTGAGGACGAAGCCCTGTGGGAGGCCTCTCCAAGTCTGCCTTTTGTCGAAATCCTCACCCTGGACTCTCAGAACCAATGAGCGGCAGAGCATTAGTCCACATATGCATTCGATCATCTTGGCTGGGATACTCAGCTGTTGCAGTTTCTGCCTGAGAACAGGAAGAAGAACATTATCATATGCAGAGGAAATGTCTACGAATGCTGCGACCACGGATTCGTTTTTGGAGAATGCTAGACGAATATCTGTTACTAGGATTCCAAGACTGTCCATTGTGCTGAGCCCTTTTCTAAAACCAAATTGGTAGTTCGGCAGCAAATCTCTGGATTCGACTATCCACTCTAGTCGGTTTTTATTTAGATGTTCCATTAATTTGGCTAGGACTGAGGACAAAGCAATAGGTCTAAGGCCGTTCGGATCATCTGCATGTTTTCCTGGTTTCAGCAGGGGAATAACAATTTGTACTTTCCATTGGTCTGGGACCCAACCACGATTGTAGCAAAAATTAATTATGTTTAGGAAATATAATTTAGTTTTATCACCAGAATGTGTTATTAAAGAGTATGGCACCCCGTCAATACCAGGTGCTGAGTCCCGGACATGACTGAGCACCGCATTTAATTCCTTTAAAGTAAATGGCACATCAAAAGGGTCATCAGAGACAATATGTGGGGGTATGTTAAAAAATTCAGAAGGAAGGGGGACATAGGGTGGAGCAATTTTGTCAAAGAAAAATTCAGCTGTTTCCCTGGTGATTGGTGCAGATATTGATGGTGAGCAACCACGTCTAAACCTATTAATGTTCTTCCACACAACTGAAATTGGGGTGGAAGGAGATAGAGATGTACAGAACTTGACCCAACCAGCACGTTTCTTCCTACGTAGAAGACGTTTGGATCGTGCATAGACTTGTTTGTAAGCCATCAAATTTTGTGTGGTCATTTCCCTGTTATATTGTTTTTCAGCCTCGTTTCGTAACTTAACCACTGAAGTGCATTCTTGGTCCCACCATGGCGGTGAGGGGATTTTATTCCGGGCACTGTTTTTAAGAGGGAAACAAGAATCTGCACTGGATGTAACAGCTGCGACAAATCCCTCATAGCAGCTTTTGGCATGGCAGTGATCAGAAGGGTTGAATAAACTTGAATTTAAATTTGAAAGGACATCAATTTTCTGATCCAGTAATGAAGCAAACTTTGTCCAATCTGGTTTGGACAAATTGTACTTCAAAAGTGGAGGAGAAGTTTTCTCTAAATAGGTCCTGTTGATCAAAGAAATAACAATAGGGTGATGATCACTACCATGCGACAAGAATGTGCATTCCCAATGGGTTGAAGAGGCTAATTCAGCAGAACAAAACGTTAAATCAACACAACTTTTGTGTTGACCGGGAAGTGACCGGCGTGTTGGGCAACCATTATTTAATATGCAGAGGTTCATGGCATCCAAAATGTCAACCAAAGCTACACCAAACGTATCACAACGCTCAGACCCCCATCTGTAATGGTGACAATTAAAGTCGCCCATGACTAGTATTGGGCCCTGAGTGTTGGAAAAAATATTTCTGAGGATAGTTAAAATTTTTTGATGAGGGTGAGCAATATATACAGAAAAAACTGTGATACCTTCTATCCTTCCAGATACGACCACCACGACACCATAACGTTGTTTAATTCCACTACAATAATCAACATGGTGTCAGGTGCGACCGAACCATTGCTGCCTCTCCGTGGCATGGTATTCGAAGGCAATCTGTCGGAGAGTTTCAAGGAGTTTCGTCAGAGGCTCGAGATCTACCTATCAGCCTCAGGACTTGATGAAGCGAAGGAAAAAAGAAAAGTGAGTATTTTGCTCAATTACATAGGAGGCGAAGGGTTAAAAATCTACAATACCTTCAACTGCAATGGGAGTGAAACATTAGCACATGTATTGACACTGTTCGATGAATATTTTTCACCTAGAAAGAATCTGACAATTTTGAGAAGCGAGTTCTTCGCAGTTACTCAAAATAATGCACGATTGGAGGAGTACTTTCAAAAAGTAATAAATCTTGGCAACATGTGCGAGCTCCAAGAATTACGAGAAAGCTTGACAGTATCAAAAATTATAGCAGGCCTTGATCCGAAATATAATTCGATAAAAGCGAAACTGATGGCGGAAGATGAAAGTAGACTTAGTATTGCTTACGTTATGAAATTTTTACTTAGCGCGGAGGCGTCCAACAGGTATTTAGATAACCAGCGCAATGATCCTATTAGCCACCAGGATGTGTTGCTTATCAATCAGAAAACTAAATTGATTAAAAATTGTCGGAATTGTGGGTTATCCCACAACTTGAATCAGTGTCCAGCCTATGGGAAAACCTGTCATAATTGTAATAAGCAAAATCACTTCTCAAAGAAATGCAGAGGAAAAAATACTTTCAAAAAGGTAAACTTGGCTGAGGAGATGGAAGACACAAAGAAAGAAGATGACCAAGGTGAATTTTTTATAGGATTTGTGGGTAATGAGATTCTTCAAGAATTCACAGTCAATGATACAAAATTACTTGTAAAAATGGACACCGGAGCAGCCTGTAATGTGATAGGAAGCGAGGTATGTAAACAACTCCGCTTAAAAAAATCTGAAATATTACCATGTGATAAAAAAGTTATCCAGCTGGATGGAAAATGTGTCCCTGTTAGAGGAACCTGCTGGTTAGAAATTGTACATCCTAATAAAAAGAAATATAAAGTTAAATTTATAATAATTGATGGCAATATTCCCACTCTTCTTGGTTGTAAAACATGTTTGACCTATAATTTCATTTCAGCAAACACTAACTTAGTCAATATACACAATGTTACATGTCAGTCTAGTAAAATTGCAGAATTAATAAAAGATTTAAAAACTAATTACAGTGAGCTGTTTGATGGCGGTCTTGGTTGCATTCCCGGGTCAGTGAACTTACAGCTAAGCAGTAATGCAGTCCCAACTATACAAGCAGCACGACGTGTTCCATTTTCACTACTGCCTGAAATGCATTTAGAGCTAAAAAGAATGGAGAGGTTAGGGGTAATTGAAAAGGTAATCAAGCCCACTAGATGGGTTAATAATTTAGTTTCTGTTCGTAAACCCAATGGGAAACTGAGAATGTGTATTGATCCTAGAGCTTTGAATAAATACATAGTGCAGCCAAAATATCAATTGCCCACACTAGATGAAATTAAAAGTAAAATGAAGGATGCTAAAGTTTTTGCTCTATTAGATGCTTCTAATGGGTTTTGGATGTTAAATTTAAATGAGGAAAGTTCGGATCTATGCACATTCATAACACCTTTTGGGAGGTATCGCTATAAAAGGTTACCTTTTGGAATAAGTTCGGCTCCAGAAGAGTTTAGTAGGATAATTAATCAAATGTTTGAAAATGTAGAAGGAGTTATACCATACATCGATGATCTGTGTATTTTTGCCCAATCTGTAGAGGTTTTAAATGAACGACTTAGAAAAGTGATGGAAATTGCATTAAAAAATGGTATTAAATTTAATGAATCTAAATGTAAATTTTTTGTGACAGAACTTTTGTTCCTAGGGCACAAATTCACAGAAAATGGTGTATATCCAGACCCTAATAAAGTACAGGCTGTAATGAACATGAAACATCCAGAAAATAGGAAAGATTTAGAAAGGTTCTTGGGAATGTGCAACTATTTGTCTCGATTCACTCCAAATTACTCAAAAATAACTGAACCTTTGCGAATGCTAATGAAAAAAGATGCTGTGTTCACCTGGGATAGCAACCAAGAAGAAGCTGTAGGCAAGTTGAAAAATGCTCTATGCAGCAGTCCATGTTTAGCTTTTTTCAATACAAACCAAGATATTGTGTTATCAGTGGATAGTTCATCAACTGCTATGGGAGCTGTAGTCTTGCAAAATGGAAAGCCAATTGCATTTGGTTCTCGGTCCCTTAATTCTACTGAGCAAAATTACTGCCAGCTAGAAAAAGAAATGTTAGCAATAGTTTTTGGGTGCTATAAAATGCATCAATACGCCTATGGGCGTAAAGTACATGTTGAAACAGACCACAAACCATTGGAAACATTATTTAAAAAACCGTTATATAAAGTACCTGCACGGTTACAAAGAATGATGTTAGCTGTGCAAGGTTACAATCTAGAAGTAAAATACAAACCAGGCCGTTTGCTTTTCATTGCGGACACATTGTCCAGAAGCTGTGCTGACATAGTAGATTCTAAAATGAAGCAACTTAGAGAGAATATAATATGTCATGTTAAACTACTAAGAAACTCTTTACCTGTATCTAATATTCAACTAAAGAAAATCCAGGAAGCAACTAAATCTGATTATATACTTAAAGAAATAATGGGTTATGTTAAAAATGGCTGGCCAAAAAATATTTCAGATATAGATAAAAAATTACGAAAATATTGGACTTTTAGAGATGAGCTAAGCACATTAGATGGCATTATACTAAAGCACAACTTAATTGTTATACCAGAATCTATGAAAGTAGAGATATTAAAAAATATTCATCATGGACATGTAGGTTTAAGTACATGTAAAATCAGAGCTAGATCCTGCGTTTTTTGGCCAGACATAAATAGAGACCTTGAATTATTTGTAAAACAATGTGAACCTTGTGGTAAATTCAGTTCAAATATACAGAAAGAACCATTGATTAATCATGATATAGAGAAACTCCCTTGGCACAAGGTTGGCATTGATATTTGTACCCTAGATAACAAAGATTTTCTTATATTTATGGATTATTATTCAAAGTATATTGAAGTTAGTAAACTGGATAACTTGTCAAGTGACTGTGTAGTATTGAACTGTAAATCTATCTTTGCAAGACATGGTATTCCTGCAATAGTAGTTACTGATGGTGGTCCACAATTTACATCTGAAAAGTTCAGGAATTTCGCTACCAATTACAAATTTGAGCATATCAAATCAAGCCCACTGTATCCACAATCAAATGGGCAAAGTGAAAGTGGTGTAAAAATTTTTAAAAGTATATTCAAAAAATGTAAGGAGGATGGTTCGGATCCATATCTAGGTTTGCTAAATTATAGAAATACTCCTAAGTTGTATCTCCCATCTCCGGCACAATTGTTATTTTCAAGAAGTTTAAATTCATTATTACCCATTTCTAAAAGTAATTTGAAGCCAAAAGCTGCTGTTTATGGAAAAAAATATAACAATCATATAGAATCTGTAAAAAAAAATTATGATAAAAATTCAAAATCTCTTGAGGATTTGAAGGTCAATCAAAATGTATATTTTAAGAAGTCACTAGATGCTAACTGGACTAAAGGTAAAATTATCAAAAAATGTGATGAACCTCGTTCTTATGTGGTGGGGGATGAAGTAGGGAATAAGTACAGGAGAAACAGAAAATTTATTAAACCACACTTCAGTGTTTGTAATTCTGATAATTTACAGTATATAAATAGTAATTATGAAAACTTAACATGTAACTCCACTGGTAGTAATATTATGCAGGATAGTTCACTTGTTTGTAATGATAATATGTCTGAAATTGAACACAATGTTAGATTAAATGAAAGCAGTAAAGACGAAAATGTTGGCACTGATAATAATCTCAATATCTCTGAAGCACCGCCTGATAATGAATCATTAAATACTAATGTCAGTAGCTCCGCTGCCAACTCACAACAGTTTGAAAATATTATAGTTAATGATAGATGTCCTGGTAGTTCTTTACCAAATGAAACTGTAAATGTAACACGTAGTGGTCGTACAGTTAGGAGACCAGCTAGATTTAAAGATTATATAGATAGCTTTGATTTACAAAATTAGTATGCCTACGTAAGAACCGATTATTTGATTTTGTGTGTTTATTTTAATTAATTATAAAAGCTTTGGAAAAGGGGGGATGTTTATGGGTATCTGTGGTTGTCTATGAAAGTTACTATAGTTGGTCTGTGGTTAAGTACAAATGTTAACGGACAGTAATTGCAAGATGGAGAATAAAGAAAAGCAGAAAATTAACGTTGTTTAATTCCACTACAATAATCAACAGTAGGGGGGAAAGTGGCACACGGTTGTTAACAAGGAGAGCCGACCCACCATAGCCATCGGATCTGTCACATCGGAGGATGTTGTATTGTGGAATACGAAAGCTAAGACTTGGGGTGAGCCAAGTCTCGGCTATGGAACAAGCGAGGGGTTTGTACTTATTGAGTAGGAATATGAGGTCGTGCTTTTTATGCCACACGCTCCTCACATTCCACTGTAGGAATACTTGGCTGGACGCCATTTCTAATCTCTAAGAGGGTTTTTAAAAGTTTTTCGGCAACGTTGGACGGTGATTGTGAGTTAGAGGGAAGAGTAGGGATAATTGTAGGTAGGAGTTGGATGAGTAGTTCTATAATTGGAATTGAATTGTTGGGAGACATATTATTATTGTTAAGAGCACAGCCATTAGGTTGTGAGGGTTGAGGGGAGCTAATAATTTTTTGGTGAGCAAATTTGTCATAGGATGCGGAAAGAGGAGCATGGGTCTTAGGTTTTATTGCAACGGTCTTGCGGTATGAATGGGTTTTAACAGCATTGGCATAGTTCTGGGAAGGTGTAGGGACAAGTTTACTGGCCTCCACATTGGGAATTGATTTTTCTGCCATAACCGTTTTGATAGCCTTCTGTCTACCATGCTCGGGGCAAGACTTGCTATTAGCAAAATGGTTCCCAGAGCAGAGCACACAAAAAGCCTCGCCCTCAGTAATGTCGCAACCATCACCAGGGTGATCGTGGCCACATTTACTACAGCGCGGTTTGGACCTGCACACGCTAGCCACATGACCAAATCTACAGCACTTTCGGCATTGGATAGTGGGGTAGATATATTGTTCTATAGGAAGCGATGTGTAACAACAAAAGACCCGTTGTGGTAGAACTTGGCCATCAAAAGTGATGACGCAAGTTTCCGTGGGTTTCCATACGTTTGCACCGTCTATATGTGTTTTCCTATTAATGCGACGCATTTTCAGGATTTGTTCACATCCGGAGGGCACTGACAAGTAGGTTAGAGCTTCTTCTTCCGAAATATCAACTGGTACACCTGTAATTACGCCCATCCTTGTGATGTTAAAAGTGGGAATCGAGGCTGTAAAGCTGTATTTCGCAAGAAGGTTATTCGTTAAAAAGGCATTTGCATCCTGAGGGGAGGTAAACTCCACGGATACACGGTTTCGGCCGACTCTTTTTACGCCATCCCGAAGAACATTAGCGATGTTGTTGGAAATAAGGAACTTACCGAAATTTACTGGGTGGAGTGTGGTGCCTGCGTTTGGTGTAGCCTCGATCTTAGAGACGTGGACGATGAAGGGGCCCTTGTCCAGAGCTGAATATTTAGCACGGCCGATTTGGCTCTTGGGTTGTTTGCTAGGTGGAGTAGGTGTGGGCGTTTCCACGCCACTGGGGCGCTTACGTGAGCTTTGGGTCACATCCATTTCCGAAATGCTACAAACAACATCGGCGAATTAAGAAAGAGGGTTTTGGGTCAAAAGGTTAGGGGAAGCTGAAATGTCTGGGGGGTCGGAATCAGGGGGTTTATTTTTGTCCATTTTTTTTTTGTTGTTATTACTAACTAAGACGATCACAATACAAACCTGTTAACAAGCACTAGGACAACACTTTTATAAAACAAAACAAAACACAAAAGTTACAACAATCACACAAGAACGGTAAGAACTCTCAAAACACACGTGCTATCCAAAAAACTCGTGGCGAGAATCCGAATTAAACAATCGAACACTACTTACCTACATCAGTATCAATGTTATTCATAAACGTCACTGTCAAGTGAGATACGTGTGTGGGGCGTGTCGGGAAACTTTTAGAATAAAGTCCGTTTCGTATGATAAAAAAGTTTAATTAATGTTCACAAAAAAGGTTTCAAAAGTTCTTAAAAAATTATCAAAATTAAATGTAAAATAAGAGTAACTAAAACTATACGCGATGAGCGCGAGTGTCTGTTCCCACCGATGTTAGGATGGAAAAAGCCCCGGGAATCGGCGTTACCGTGGGAAGCGCTACTCGTGGAACTTGATGCTTCGCGCTTGTTTGCAGGTGTGCTGAGCCAGCATCTTGGCATCGTAACACCTCCCCTGCCAGATGAGCAACTATTTGGTGACCTTGACGCCAAAAGTTGCGGCTCTTCTTTCATCTTCCGGTAATTCAGTGTTAGTTTGTGTGGTAATTTTAATTCTCCCAGCTCGACGGCGACGAATGACATAGATGATGCTCAGTGCACATGTACCGAATAATATAAGTATGTAGAATGGAATTGTCGTATGGTAGATTCCGATAGTGTTCAGTGTTTCGATTTTAATTTCATCTTGTGAAGTGATTTGGTTCTGTATTTTCCGAAGGCTGGTTAAATCTGTAGTCTTCAGAGTGAACCTCCGTGTCTTTACTGGTGTTTCATAGTGTGGTAGAGCCATGAGTTCTAATGGTTTCCCGACTAATTTATTGTCCAGGTTTATTATACTAAGTTCGGGGGTTTTCATCTTGCAGCTTTGAGGGACGCTGACTAAAAAACTGCCTAGTAACATTTCGAATCGCTCTTTACCGCAGGATAGTTGAACCTTCGTACTATTGGGGAAAGTAATGATGTAATGATAACTATCCAACTCAATCAGAGCCTCCTTAGTCAGAGAGATAGGCGTGGGTTTACACGTTCCATCTATCTCCTGAGATTGTATAAGTTTTTGAATACAGTCTGACCTTGATGAGATCCGGTGGACGATCTTCTGCTCGCATATGTGCCAGGAACTGACCTTCGGGCATTCAGCCTCCATATACACATATTCCTGAGAATTGGACGCTATATAAGGTGCAGTAGGTGCTATAATTAGGCTATCTTTATTTGGGACGGGACATAATTCATATAACTGATATTCTGTGCTAAACGTAATGGGAAACTTTAGGACTATTACAACTGTCGACTCTGTAAAGTATGAAGCTAGGCTAAGAATTTCGTAATAATCTCTGATATCTATGTCAATTATTTGATCAGATCTATAAGTGCGTTTTAATTGGCTTATGATATTTCTTAAATCTTTAACAGAAAGTACGGAATGATGAACTGATTTATTTCTACTAAAAGCTAATATATTCTCTATTCTGTCAATTTCGCTCAAAAGTTCTTGAACATTTTCGCTTAAAATTGCAAAAAGTTGCACAAGATGAGCGTGGTGAATAATTCGCTCATTATCATTAGTCATATTCATGACAAAAGTAAGAGCTCTTTCCAATTTAACCTGATTTAATGAAATGTTTCGGATAATTTGATTCTGCTGTATCGTCATCTCTTTATATAAAGTAATATGCTTGTTCAATGATTGCGACAAATTTTTTTCATTTTTATTTAAGGTTCGTAATGCATTTTCGAATTTCAGGGCGTCTTCATTGTCCAAATTACCGGAAATACTTTTTATGAGTGTGCCTAAAGGATTGATCAGACCTCTTTTAGTTCTAGATGGCCTAAAGGTATCTAATTGCAATAAAACTTTATCTTACTTTGCATATAGGTGCCTAGTTTGGTACTTAAAAAGAGAGCTGTCAGTATGGGATAGTTTATATGTCGTATCTGTAAGTTGGGTTTTTATGATGTTCACATGTGACTCGATTTCTTGAAGGTTAATGTCTTGTAAAAATATATGAAAATGGGATATAATTTTGGTGGCACCCAGATTAAAGGGTAGTATTCCCGGTCCATTATCTAGCCTATCGAGGCGTATTTCTTGAGCACCAACTACGAAAATTGGCAGCAGTAATAAGTACCTGAAACAATGATACGAAAACTATCATTTTTTTGATGGTCTTTTCAACCGTGATTTTGCTACCCGGCCACGACTTTTTGCCGTGTAAATATGTATAGGTAAATTCTTAACGACTTTGTCCTGAACAAAACGAGGTGCTAATTTTTGCCTACTTGCCATTGGATTACGTACGTGAACTATTTGATTTTGTTCACAGTCTAAAACTGGTTCCCTATCAACATTACGTCGAGCCATTATATCTTCGCGACTGAATAATGACGAATCATGAATAATTTTGTAAACTGTTTCCATTTGACCACGATGTTCTTGAATATAAGTTTGAAGATATCTGTCCATCATATTTAAACTGACAGGATTTCGAGGGTCGAAGTGACCAGAAATAACATCAAATGGCCTACACTTGGTTAGACTATGGATGGAATTATTATAAGCAATTAATGCGTACGGTATAAGATTTCGACTGAGTTCATTTTTGTTCTGAATTTTTAGTAACCGTAGGTGTTCCTAAAGCGTGTTGTGGAAACGTTCAATCAAACCATTCTCATTACTTGCATATGCACTTGTCATATGATGTTTTATATTATGCAAACGGAGAAATTCTGATATGACTTGATTGCTAAATTCGGTGCCTTGATCCGTTGTTAGATTTAAAGGGAAACCGTGATGAGTACTGAAGTGTAAAAGTGCTTTTAATATATTGGGTGCGGTACAATCGGGTAAAAGGTAGGCTTGAGCGTACTTGGAAAATGAGTCTATAATAGTTAAATATTTGTCATGGTCGACAGTTAGAACATCCGCGTGTGCTAATTCAAACGGTTTAGTTGGTGGAGGTACAATTTTGAACTGTGGGCGTACTGGGTTGCGGTCATACTTTGCGCATCGACATATACTACATTCGTTAATAAATTTTGTAATTTCGGTTTTCATTTTGGGCCAAAAATAACGTTCGGATAATGAAAGATAGGTTTCCGTAATTCCTCGATGATTAGTCTGGCCTTCATGATATTTTTTTATTATATCTAATTGGTTCGAAAGGTCAGTAATATTGGCTACCTCATGTTTAACTAGAACTAAGTTCAAAGATGAACTTTCAAAAGTTTTTTGCAAGATTGGTATTATATTGAACATTTTTTCGATGGGACTTACTAAAATAGCAGTACGGATTTTTGGATCAACGTGAGATTTTATAATGTTTGTAATATTACTTTGCAAATTATGTTCGCTAATTTCTACTGAAGTTTTTTGCATAGACTGAAAAGGTTCGGTTACTATTGGTCTAGTTTTAGAATTACCGCTTATTACTTTGATTACCAGTTGTCTCTTAAACTTATTTAAAGGTTCATCTGATATCGGAATATCTAGAACGGGATTTTCTGCGCTAGTGTGTATGGTTTCAGTACATGGTGAGGCTGTATGTACTTGTGCTTGATGTATATTTTGTGGAGCCGAATAAGCAGATAGGGTGGATGGTGAATGTGCAGTAAGAGTAGATGACGTATGTATTGGACTGTTGCCTGTAGCGGTGAGAGTGGAATAGGAAAGTGCTGGACTATTTTCCTCGGCGGATAATGTGGAGGACGAATCGGAGTGATTAACGAACAGAGATTGAGTTTCATTATGATTAATCTGAATACGTGAGAGAGCATCTGCGTTAGAATTGATTTTTCCCTTTTTATGAACAATTGTGTAATCATATTCTGCTAACTTGAGCCTCCACCTTGTAAGACGTGAACCAGGCTCTTTTAGATTCATTAGCCAAATTAAAGGTTTGTGGTCGGTTACTATTTTAAATTCTCTGCCAAAAAGGTAAGGCCGAAAGTATTTGGTAGCCCAAACTATTGCCAATAATTCCTTTTCGATAGTAGAGTAATTAATTTCACTATTGTTTAGAGTTCTAGACGCATAGGCAATAGGTTTGTCTGAGCCGATAGGACCTTGAGAAAGAACTGCTCCTAAGGCCACGTTAGACGCGTCTGTTGTTAAAATAAACTCTTTACTGAAATCGGGATATATTAAAATGGGGTCATTTGTAAGAAGAGTTTTGCAATGCTCAAAACAGCTTAAATAATCTGGGGTTAAATTTATTTTGGCACCTTTTTTAAGACACGATGTAAAAGGTTTAGTAATGCGTGCAAAATCCGGTATAAAACGTCTGTAGTAACCAAGTAGACCCAAAAATGCCTTAATTTGCCTGGGAGTTTTTGGGACTGGATAATTTAGGATGGCTGAAATTTTATCCGGGTTTGGTTTAACACCATCGGTGGTGATAATATGACCGAGATAAGGCGTTTCATGTTTAAGAAATTCAGATTTATCCATCTGAATTTTTAAATTAGAATTTCTGAGACGGTCGAAAATGGCGCGCAAGTTAACTATATGTTCTTGCAAGGACGTCGAAAATACCAAAATATCGTCCAAATACGTAGTACAATTTGGGAGTCCGCGAAGGACATTGTCCATAACTCGTTGAAATGTTGCTGGAGAATTTTTCAAGCCCATTGGCATTCTAATGTACTCAAAATGGCCTTGCTCTACACTAAATGCTGTTTTCGGTATATCGGATGAATTTAGCTGAATTTGAAAAAATCCTGATTTTAAATCTAATGTAGAAAAGTATAGACACCTGCCTAACTTGTCTAATATGTCATTAATGTTAGGAATCGGATACTTATCGTTTATTGTTTTTGCATTCAGTTGCCGAAAGTCAATGACTAGTCGCCACTTAACTTTACCGGATGCGTCACTTTTCTTAGGCACAATCCATATCGGAGCATTCCAAGGCGATGAAGATGGACGAATAATACCTTGCTGTAACATAGATTCTATTTGATTTTGTACTTCTTCTCTATGTACGTAAGGGTATCTATAGGTTTTACTATAAACTGGCTTATCGTCTACGGTTCTGATATGATGTTTGATTTCATTAGTGAAGGTAAGTGGTTCTCCGTCTAGGTAGAAAACATCGGCATATTCTTTGCAAAGATTAATTAAATTGACTGTCTCTTCTGCATTTAAATGTTCTATGCGCAACTGCGATAAGACTTCTCGTGTTCGCCCGGCGTTATAGGTACGTGAAGTGGTGTCAATTACGTGAGTTATGGGAAACGTTTCTTTATTAAAAATTTGTGCGCATATTGGATTTTCTATAGGTATTACAATGTCTGTATCCCACGGGTTTAAAATTTGTATCATGGTATGATTATTTTCGGCGAATGATATGCATTCGGTAATGTAACAACCGGAAATTGTTTGCTCCTCAATATAGATGTCTCCCTGTGCAATGTTAGTAGGCACCCTAATTAACTGAGTAGTTTGGGCTGGTATAGTAATTTCGTGAGAATTTAAACATTGAGGATTGTAATATAAAATGATAGGAATTTTTGTGAATTCTGTCTCTAAAGTATGAGTAGCAAGGTCGATTTTTGCATGCCACTTTTTTAACTGTTCGCAGCCTATTAAACCATCAAAAAAATTATGGAATTTGTAGAGAAATAATTTTATGGGAACATTATCATTTAATTCCTCAAAACAAGGGACAGTTAAAGAGTAGTAATTTTGGGTGGTCACGTGCGTATTTGTAACTAGGAATGGTTCATAGTCAAGTGGAAAGTGGGGGTAAAATTTTTCATAGGCTTCTGGGCTAATGAAGGACTCGTTTGCCCCGGTGTCAATCAAAAGTTTTATTGGGGGATTTTTAATTTGAATATAGGGCAAATGACGTTTACTTTGTACGTTCAATTCTATTCGGGGGCATTCCTCTCTATAGCTGGGCAAAAATTTTGCTCTGTAGTGCTTTCAGCGGGGTTCTGATTTGGATCAAGTTCAAGACCAATCATAAATTTATGAAGATAATCTGTATCGGTAGCAGGATCCAAATGTTGTACATTGGGATCGTATTCGTGAAAATTTAAGGCATTATTATCGCTTAAGAATTCATTGAAATGAGTTTCTCCAATTTGTGGGAGGTTTGGTGCAAGGTTACGTTTACCATTGTAGTTCGTGGGTGGGAGGGTACGCGCGACTGGATAACTAATACCAGTCATAGGTGTTGGGGTATTATATTGGGGTGCTTGATTTATTTGGGGTACTTGGGGAGCTCGAGGTGGGATTCGAAATCCAGTAGACATATTGGTAGGGGGAGCCCTAAACATTTGTTGGGTCTTTGTGGGATTTTGAGGTCTGGGATAGGGTTGCCTGTACTGTTCTAGTGGTACGGGTGGTGGGCCTAGCTGTGGAGGATATTGAGGACCAAAGGATCGAATTTGAGGTCTAGGGTATGCTTGGAATGTAGGGTTATAATTTGGTGGCACGTATGAATGAAAATTTTGCTGTTGGTGCGATGAATGGGAAGCAGATGGACGGAAACTTTGCTGTGCGTTAGGTGTGTGTGAAGTTTTAGATGCTTGTTCGTAAAAATTATATAGATTTTGCTTCGCAGGTAAAGATTTATTTCTTTTTTGCAAATAGAGAACATTTAATTCCTCTTGGGCAAATTCAAGGGCACTTTCGAGAGATGAAGGTCGCATGCATCTTACCCTAGAACCTAGCGGTTCATCTAAACCTCTCAAGAATGTCTGCAAAGCTAAGTTTTTATATAGAGTTCTTTTTGCTTCCACAGTAGTTCCTACAGATTCGTGCAACTCGACATACGTAATTATAGTACACAATAAATGCTGAACTTTTTCGTAGTATACTTGTATAGTATCATTGCCTTGAACTAAAAGAGATAGATCGGTATATAACGAAGTTTCATCCCTGTGATCTGAAAAGCTGTTAATTAACGTGTTCCTTATGCCCTGCCAATCACTAGGAATTCCATTAGTTGCCAAAGTACGTGCAGCAGTACCAGTTATCTTGTTCAAAATTCCATTAATCAGAGCCAAATTCGAGAGTCTACTTCCTGGTTCCGTACTGACATAAGTGAGCACTAACTCGTCGCATACATTCAAAAATCTGGTCAAAACATTAGGGTTACCATTAAACTCTGGAAGTAATCTAAGGGATTTATAAATTTTATCAGTTAAGTCTGACGAAGCCATCTGACTCATCTGACTGAAAGACGGTTGTGAAATGTGACTTTGCTCAGTCATCGTTTCTAAATCTAAGGGCCAAATTCACCAAGAAACTAATCGCGATTATATAAACAAAACGCAGTTTGAGCTCCTAATCGAGATTATAGCTTCATTTTGCGTTTCACCGCTATGAATTAAACCTAGTTTACCCTAAACTCAGTTTCAATTCTTTTGTTGTCGGCCATGTTTACGACACGGGTCTTTAAACTAGATTACGCTGAGCTCAGTTTAGTTGAACTGAGTTTTTATATTGAATGGTGAAATCAGCCCTAAGTCGCTTAAGGGCTGATTTCATCATTCAATTTAAAAACTTAGTTCAACTAAACTGAGCTCAGCGTAATCTAGTTTAAAGACCTGTGTCGCGACAACAAAAGAATTGAAACTAAGATTAGCGTAAACTAGGTTCTATTCATCGCTGTGAAACGCAAAATGAAGCTATAATCTCGATTAGTCGCTCAAACTGCGTTTTGTTTGAACGAATCGCGATTAGTTTATTGGTGAATTTGGCTCTAAGGCCCGTATTACAGAACCTTACTCAAGTACTACTTAAACTGCGTTCAACCGATTACTGCTTGAGCGAAGAATCTCGACTTAAGCGTTCAGTTTATTTTAGAACTATCCTCAAACTCAAATCAAACTAAACTACGCTTGAGTAGAGATTTTGATCTCTGATTACGTGAGTAAGCTATCATTGTGGTAACCCTCTATTGAAAATCTTTTTTTTTTCGCACGATTAAACTGGATCAAAACCGGATGACGAGGTGGACGATCTCAAGTGTCTCCACAACTGGACAATATGTGGGTGGAATCATTGAAACAGGCGCGATCTCGGTAAAATGGAGCTGAGAATTTTATTGGTATTGACTACCACAGCGAAGTTTGCGAGAAGGCTGACTCGTTACGTTTGCTGCTAAATACTGCAAAAAAAAATTAGAATGTGTTGAATGAAGAGTGCGGGTGATTCTAATGAAACTCAAAAAAGATAGAAATGAAAATAAGAAGGTCTCAGTTACCAAGTCAAAAAATAAACACGTAAACACACAAGAATTTGCCATTCTGGAGCTATCGGACGCCCACAGTTATGTGGTTTTCTTAAATCCTGGTCAATCATCAGTAAAATTTAATATTTCACGACATCTTTAGAAAACCTGTAGGTACTTCTTAAAATTTTCAAAATTATAAGGGTCCTGCGTATCTCGTAAATATCTCAGAGGAACATTTAAGATAAACATTTGATTTGTATTATCTACTTCTGCAAATATATATCCATTTTGATTAGGTAGGTACTCGATACACTCCAAATCCACAAAAAAATTCATGAGAATCTATGCTCAAGCGTGGTCTCGACTACACTTGCGAAAACAAAGATCAAATCTCGCCTCAAGCAGTGATTCTGAGCTGATTGAGATTTTAAAATAAGGACACATTGAGTGCAGCTCAGTCAAGCCTCAAGCACTGTTCTATAATACGTAAAAAATGTCATTTTAAAGTGACATTGCTCAGGTGATTATTGATTGTAGTTTCTCTGCTCAAGTTAAGTTCTAAAATTAAAACTCCAACTGAGACTAGTTTTAAGTAATGCTTGAGTCTTGATTGTAGCTCTGTAATACGGGCCTAAGTGTTCAAGGTTACGATTGGCGTCACTTCGGGTTATCCGAAGTTGAACTCGCCTACTAGGACTAAGATCCCTATTACTACGTGGATGAAAAATCTTGAAAAATTATAGTACACTGCGTAAAAAAATATAGCATACAATTATCGAGAATATCCGTAATTCACTTACATATGTACTATTGCTGGCGAGCGTCGATCCATCGAATTTTGGAAGTCTCGATGTCCGCAGCAGCAGCTTTCCCGACTGGCCTCTGATGGTTCTTCGTCTGGACGGTCGACGCGGCGATGCCCGATTTTTGGGTGATTCACACAACGACAACACTTTCAAAGTCCTTGACGACTTCCGACTGCGCCAGATACGTGTGTGGGGCGTGTCGGGAAACTTTTAGAATAAAGTCCGTTTCGTATGATAAAAAAGTTTAATTAATGTTCACAAAAAAGGTTTCAAAAGTTCTTAAAAAATTATCAAAATTAAATGTAAAATAAGAGTAACTAAAACTATACGCGATGAGCGCGAGTGTCTGTTCCCACCGATGTTAGGATGGAAAAAGCCCCGGGAATCGGCGTTACCGTGGGAAGCGCTACTCGTGGAACTTGATGCTTCGCGCTTGTTTGCAGGTGTGCTGAGCCAGCATCTTGGCATCGTAACAAGTGTCACAGTCATCTGTCACTAAATATGTCACTTCATGTTTACGTTCCGTAACCTTAAATAAATTTTATTTTATTTTCGCTCCGTGACACGATCCTATTTTTATAAATTTAATTTTCTCTTGCTATCTTGTACCTGGACAACAAAATCAAATTACCTGTTATTTTGAACTTTGATTTCGTGTGAAGCGCAACTGGCAGGTGGACTTAAGAAAGTACATAGTCAACTGCACAATTTTTATTGTATTGTTTTTGTTGTATTTTATTTATTTTCTTTACATATTTTTTGTTTATTTATTTTATTTTTATATTTATCCTCAGCCCTGGCTGTAGCAGTGATTCTGATAGTTTTTATTCTTTGAAAAGTGATAATGGAAGCTTTGTGAGTGTTCCTTCTTTAGCCGATACTCTTTCTTCATTATTTTCCGATGTCTCTGGGAACTTTAATGTAGTCCACATAAATGCCCAGAGCATTCCGGCACATTTCCCCGATATGCTGGCCAGTTTTGACTGTAAGTATATTCACGCAATTCTTGTTTCTGAGTCGTGGCCAAAACCCTGTCTTCCCTCTTCAGCCTACTCTCTTCCAGGTTTTCAGCTCATCAGGAATGATCGCGCGGTCGGTGGTGGTGGTGGGGTGGCCATTTATCTTCGTAATTACATTCCCTTTTCTATTGTTAGCATGTCCGCACAGCCGCCCCCACCGAGTGCCGGTGAACACCTATTCCTGGAAGTTGAACTTAAACATACTAAGATTCTCCTTGGAGTCTACTACTGTCCCTCTCTTCGGATTATTTTTTTCTCTTCTTTCGAACGCATTTTAGAAGATTTAATTCCTTGTTACAGTCAAAGCATTATAATGGGCGACTTCAATACATGTCTTCTTAAAAAAGATTCCCGATCTACTTCTCTTCGTCATATTGTTGAGTCTACAAATCTTTCTATTCTCGATCTTGGTGCCACTCACCATTTTCCTAACTCTGTTCCTTCACTCCTTGATCTTATTTTTGTCTCTTCTCTCAATCGCGTCGCTAAACATGGCCAATGTTCAGCAGACGCTTTTTCCTATCATGATCTAATTTTCACTTCGTATAAAGTCCGACCACCTAAGCATAAGTCCAAAACTCTTCTGCTTCGCAATTTTGATGGGATGAACATTGATCGTCTTCGTGAGGATGCTAGCAGCGTTGACTGGACGCCTCTGGTTTCATCTTCGTCCGTTGACGAACAAGTTGAAATCTTAACTTCTACCCTGATTCAGCTATATGATACACATGCACCTATTCGAGCTGTGAGAGTTAAACATCTTCCAGCGCCGTGGCTGACTAGTGAAATTAAAATTTTACTTAATAAAAAAGCAGCCGCGAAATTTAAGTTTAAAATTCGGCCAAACGATGTTAACAGGGAAAGATATGTCTCTATTAGAAATCACTGCAACAAGGTGTGTAGAAATGCACAACGCCAACATATTCATGGTTCAGTTCAAAATGGTGATCCAGCTAAAGTCTGGAATTTTCTGAAATCATTGAGTATCGGGAAAAAGTCTAATGACACAATTCCTAAAGACTTAGATTTGAACTTACTTAATAGTCATTTTTCTACTTCGCCCTTATTAGATAGGACCACCAAAGCAACTACACTAAGTCATCTTTCAAACCTTCCAGTACCTGATTATTCCCCTTTTGTCATAAGTCAATTCACTGCTAGTGATGTTAAAAAGAGTATTTTATCGATTACATCTAACGCTGTTGGTAGTGATTGTGTCAGTCGAAAGATGATCATTCCCATCCTTGATAACATTCTACCTGTCATCCTTTACATTCTGAACTTCTCTATTTCCAGTAGTGTCTTCCCACAAGCGTGGAAAGATGCTCAACTTATCCCTTTGCCTAAAAAATCTCATCCTGCTTCTTTCTCTGACTATCGCCCTATTTCTATTCTTCCATTCCTATCCAAAGTCCTTGAAAAGCTCGTCCACCAGCAACTTAGCTTTTACCTTTCCAAGCATAATTTGCTTAATCCCTTCCAGTCAGGTTTTCGTCCTGGCCACAGCACTACTTCAGCACTCGTGCATATCACGGATGACATCAGGTCAGGCATGGAGATCTCCGGCGGGATCTCATGGCGAAATGGCGTCAGCGACTATCGCAACCACGTTCGGGGCGCGCCACAATCGAGGCGATAAGGCCCATCCTTGAGGCGTGGCTGGAAAGACCTCACGGCACTCTTAACTTCCGCACGACGCAGGTCCTAACGGAACACGGAAAGTTTGCCAAGTTCCTGTTCCGGATTCGTGCGGAGGATTCGCCCGGGTGTCGCCACTGTGCGGAACACCCGGAGGACACGGTGGAGCATACTGTAGAGGTGTGCCCCGCCTGGGCGGAGCATCGCCGTGTCCTCGTGGGGGCAATCGGCGGCAGCGATCTCTCTCGCCGGGCCTTGGTTCAGGCCATGGTCCGGAGTGAGGAGGGATGGCAGGCGGTCGCCTCCTTCTGCGAAGCAGTAATGCTAGCAAAGGAGGAGGCAGACCGCATCAGGCAGAGGCAACGGGGCGCTCGCCCCAGCCGCCGCCGGGATTCCGATCCCGATTTCCGGCCACCGTAGGCGCGGGTTTGCGGACGGCGTGCAATGGGTAGCACGCTGTCCGATCGTCCGGTAACATACCGGATCGAGCCCAAGTCGTCGACGGCGCGTTCTGTTCCCGCGCGCCTCAAGGAGCTGTCAGCAAACCGTAGAGGCCCAGCCTGCTAGCTGCAGGCAGGCAGGGTCGAAGCCTGCTGGGGTTAAGGGCCGTTTTCTGAGAGGAAGGCTCAGCCCCGGCATGATAGGCATGAAGGAACGGGGTAGGTTTTTAGTCAGTAAGAGTCTGACACTACTTCCCGCTCCACCCAAGGGCGGGACTTGTCATTGGATGATTTTACCTACCATAAAAAAAAAAAAAGGTCAGGCATGGAGATGGGGAAGTTGACAGTACTTGCTCTGCTTGACTTTAGCAATGCTTTTAATACTGTCGACTTAGATATTTTGCTTGGCATCCTTCGCTCTTTTAACATATCTCTTTCGGTAATTGACTGGTTTCAGAGTTACCTGTTTGGTCGCCGGCAGCGTGTTTGCATTGAGGAATCATTTTCTTCTTGGTGTAACACATTTGCCGGGGTGCCGCAGGCCGCAGGGTGGCGTTTTATCTCCTCTACTGTTTGCACTTTTTATTAATGCTATTACTCAACGCTTTTCTTCTTTCTACCACCTGTATGCTGATGATCTTCAAATATACACCCAATCCCCTCTCGAAGAGCTATGTGATGCAATTAATACTATTAATACAGACCTGACTCGAATAGGTGACTGGAGTTCTGAGTTTGGGCTGAAGATCAACCCAACTAAGACGCAAGTGATTGTTGTTGGTAGTTCCCGAACTGTATGTAAAATCGATTGGTCGACACTTCCCCAGGTTTATTTCAACAACGCTATAATTCCTATAACTCACGCGGTGAAGAATTTGGGGATTTATATTGACAGCACTCTTTCCTGGACTAAACAGCTGCAGAAAGTTAGTCGTAAACTGTTTGCTTCAGCGGGCTCATTAAGGCGCCTTCGCAATTTTCTTCCCATCACTTCTAAAATTGCGATAGCACAATCTCTTCTTCCAATTCTGGACTATGCTGACGCCAGCTATCTTGATCTTAACCAGCACCAATTGGATAAGCTTGAGCGACTTCAAAATCTCTGTATCATGTTTATATTTGGCTTGCGCAAGTATGACCATGTTTCTGAATTTCGTACTCAGCTCAAATGGCTTCCTATTCGCCTTCGCCGGAATGCTCACATACTTTCTTTGCTTTACAATGTGCTTTTTAATCCTTTGACTCCTCTTTATCTTAAAGAACGCTTTCAGTTCCTCTGTGACACACATTCTAGGTCCTTGAGATCATCGGAAAATCTAAAACTTAGTATTCAAATGCATTCCACCTCGTTCTTTGATAAATCGTTTACTGTACAAGCAGCTCGTTTGTGGAATGCATTACCCATAGAAATGAGGCGCGCCCAAACACTTCCGACGTTCAAAAAAATGGTGAAGGAGCATTACCTATCACTTTAATTTTTCTTCTCCTCTCTTAAATATACATATATATTTATTAGTATATTATTTGATATTTTATACATGTATTATATATAATTTTTATTGCATTGCTATTTATATTACTTATGTTGTTGCACACTGACAGCCCTAACTCTTTTCCTCTCTTACAGTCCATCCAAAGGTTGTCTGTAAGAAATTGCCCTGTGCGATAAGACCGCCTATTGTACACTTCTTTGAGAATTATGTTTGTACTTTGTTAAATTATTGTGTGCAATAAAGTATATAATAATAATAACAATAATAATGACAGACAGTTTCACAAATTCTGATCATGAGGTAGATAGGGGTGATTTTTATATAAACAAACATCTACTAGGTATATTATAAATAAAGGCTCTATTTTAACACTCCAAATGTCACATTATATTTATATAATTTTAGAGAAAATGCTTGAAATGTGTAACAAACGCCACGGGTTCACAAGCAGTTGATATAAAATACCTTGACACTTGTAACATTTCAGTAATAAGGAGATGGCGGATTCGAGGGGTTGATTCCACTTCCTACACTAAGATGAAATTCATAAAGAAAGTAGATAATAAAATTTGCATAATAAAATAAAACCCAAGGAAAATACTATAGGATGGTTTAAAAAAAGGATAGTAATTATCATCTCATTAAAGGTAAGTATCTAAATGTAAATAACTTTTTTTTTTTTTTATGGTAGGTAAAATCATCCAATGACAAGTCCCGCCCTTGGGTGGAGCGGGAAGTAGTGTCAGACTCTTACTGACTAAAGACCTACCCCGTTCCTTCGTTGCCTATCATGCCGGGGCTGAGCCTTCCTCTCAGAAAACGGCCCTTAACCCCAGCAGGCTTCGACCCTGCCTGCCTGCAGCTAGCAGGCTGGGCCTCTACGGTTTGCTGACAGTTCCTTGAGGCGCGCGGGAACAGAACGCGCCGTCGACGACTTGGGCTCGGTCCGGTATGTTACCGGACGATCGGACAGCGTGCTACCCATTGCACGCCGTCCGCAAGCCCGCGCCTACGGTTCCGCAAGCCCGCGCCTACGGTAAATGTAAATAACTACTAAATCAGTGTAGTTTGCCCTGATAGACTGTGTGATGTGACAGATAGATCCATTTGAACAACTAACTATTCTGCTATACTGTGTGATACAACAGAAAGATCTGTGTGGATAACTATTCTGCTATACTGTGTGATACAACAGATAGAGCTGTGTGGACAACTATTCTGCTATACTGTGTGATACAACAGATAGAGCTGTGTGGAAAACTATTCTGCTATACTGTGTGATACAACAGATAGAGCTGTGTGGATAACTATTCTGCTATACTGTGTGATACAACAGATATATCTGTGTGGACAACTATTCTGCTATACTGTGTGATATGGTAGATATATCTGTGTGAATATCTATCCTGATATAATTCTATGTGAAATGGAGAATACTTGAAAATGGAGAATACTACCAAATTCAATATAAAAAAAACCTAATTGTACAAAACATGTCCCACTGATAGGCATACAAAATCAGACCTAAAAAGTTAATGTAAAATAAATATAAAAAAAAAAACAGATTCATGCAGTTGATATAAAAGAATTAAGAATGTAACAGATCCATGTGTCAAATTATAAAACTTGTCTTAATAAAATAGGGAAACTGTCATGGAAGTAAGAAAAATACACAATGTAAAAGAACTGTTGGGTTCTTCAGTGTGATCAAGCAGAAAATATATATATTCTTAATATAGATCTATGTGAATATTGGTCTTATTGTTCTGTATGATAAGGCACTTAGGTTGGCGTATCAATTTTTTCTAGCTATGCTGCATCTGAATCCGAGTGAATAAATTTCTTGCTACGCTTTATTATCCCCAGACAGAACATGGACACACCTTATGATGTGAGACATCTACCAAACCTGTGTGAAAACAAATTAATTATTAATAAATAACCTCATTGCCTTATTAAAAAATATTATGTTAGTGGCATCAAAATTATAGCTACTCAATAATCAGTATCTATGAAAGGTATAAAGAATAGCAAATGCAGATGCATGTGATGAATTTGATAAACAATTAAAATAAACTAATTGAGCTCTTACTTGTATATGACTGGTGTAAAGAATTTGTCTTTGAGTAACGTCACGGATGTCGGTAACAGCTGTCTTGCTTGCTACGTTTACGAGTTTAAAAATATAAACAAAGTGTTTCTTCATAATCTTTATTGATAAAGGACTTTGACAAGACATAACTGGTTGCGCCAATTTGCTATGATCCGCGACTTTGTTTTTTGTAATTTGTTTTTTTTGGCCTAGCAATCCTATACCATCCGTTTTCCTTCCACCCGCACGACCGCAAGAAATGATTTGACTTTGACGTTTAGTGCATTGTGAATGTGACCGCACCGCTAACACGCCCGCTCGAAATTACAAGAAAATTGGCTATTTCGTGTTCCAATCATTCAGAGACTCAACAATAGTACAGTGTAGTGCAATACAGAAACTGGCAGTGCTTGAAAGTACGAAGTTCGGGATTCGCCGGCCGGCGCCATGTGGAACTTTCGAGGTTAAAGGTCAGTCCTTCTAATACATTTATCCCATTAATAAACGCTAGACGCAGTACCTGCATATTGTTAACAAACCTTAGATCGCTTTTTCAAACATACAGTCTATTAAAAACAAAGCAAATTCGCGCAACCATTACTTTTTGGTCCATACGAGCAGGATCGTGAATCATTTTCTTGTAATTTCGCAATATAGTATTTGTTCCATAGGGAATAAACGCAACGCGCCTGTTTACCTAGATATAATAGTAGAAAACCCGCATCTAGGCATTTAGGCAACTATACGTTATTTCGCTCGTATAGTTAAAGTGTCATTGTTAATTACGGTACCTACGCCGTCAACCGCACCGCATAATTATAGTTAGCTACGTAAATATCAGCGTAGATATAAATCGATCGCATTCTTTTTCTTGACAAAATTCATTCGGAAGTCCTACAAATTTCATGTAGGTAGACGCATTTCAAAAATACCCGTTCATTGTTGAGTGAACATTTGTAGGAAACGGATAAACCATAGATTATATACGCATATATTTAATCGAGAAATTGGGTAATATTCACTCATTGATTCAGGTTGTTCCGTTCGTTCGCCGTTCACTTTGTTGTTTACAATATTACCATATTGTTATCTGTTAATTATCGCTTACTTAATAATTCGTTAAGTGTTTGTTTGAGTGTATAGTGTGAATATATCAAAACAAGATGTCTCTTAAGGGAACCAAGGTTAGTACTGATTTAAAGGTTCAGTTAAAGCTTTTATACGCTAAAAGGGACTCACAGTTTTCACGTGTTCAATCGATTTGTGATAAATCTTCGCAAACCTCGGATCTGGCGATTAGAGATGCTTTCTTGTGTTCGTTGGAAACTTTAGATAGTTTGCGCGCGGATTTTGAATCTACAATTAATAATATAAACATTTTAGAGTTGGAATTAAATCCTGATTACTGTGTGAGTTATCAGGCATTGTCGTCCTTTGATGACTTGTATTGTCGTATCAAACGTATTGCTAGGAGTTTAGAGACTCCCCCCCCCGCGAGTGGTTTATCCAACCCTCCTCGCGAACGCCCACGATTGCCGCCAATTCAAATACCTGAATTTGATGGTGACATTCGAAATTGGAATTTATTTATAGATAGTTTCGAAAATATAATACATAGGAACACATCGCTGACAGATCACGAGAGATTGCATTATCTCGTAGAAAAATTGACCGGTAAGGCAAAGGCTGTCTGTGCTGGAATTACGTTTAGCGCTGAAAATTACAATTTAGTTTTGAACACTTTAAAAACAAAATACGAAGATAAGCGATTAGTAGCCACCGCATATTTAGATCAATTATTCGATTTGAAAAGTTTTTCCGTTTGTAACGATCATAATTTAGAGAAGTTTTTAAATATTTTCGCATCATCTGTTCGTGCAGTAAAGAACCTAAAGGTCAATGACCTCTGTGACTTTTTGTTTTTGTATATCGGTTTAAAGAAATTAGATCCTGAAACTGTTCGTCTGTTTGAAACGACTCAGCGCGGTAAAGAAATACCTAAGTTCGAAGATTTAGAATCTTTCATTCGCGACCATATTAAGGTGTTGCAGCGCACGTCGGCACGTCATGAAGCCACGAATAGGACAGGTTCCGATCGCCGTATAGACGCGTCATCGAAGTCAGTCAAGACTGCACATACGCTAGTTAATACCGCCTCAACACCTGACTGTTCTCTGTGTAAGGGTAGCCATACACAGCTGTACAAGTGTTCGGAATTTCAGAGATTATCGCCTAGTGATCGTTACAAGTTTGTCCGCACTAATAATTTGTGTTTTAATTGTCTAAGTGACAAACATCTGGTTACGTCATGTAACAGTGGTGGTAGCTGTCGTAAATGTCTAGCTAGACATCATACCTTCTTACATTTTGAGAGTAGTAAGCTGCCATCGCAGCAGCAGCCTGCGCAGACGCGCGACGCTTGTGACGCGCGGCCTGCTGCAAGTGCAAACGACGTAACATTGTGTTCGCTTTCCGCCGCTGGTACTCAAGTCACTACCGTTTTACTTGCGACCGCGCAAGTTGTCATTGTAGATGCCTTTGGCAAACCGCACACCGTTCGAGCGCTACTAGATGGCGCTTCCCAGAGTAATTTTATTACTCGGGATTGTTGTCAACGCCTTGGTTTTAGTTTTAATAATTGGTCATCCCGCTCAGAAGTGAAAGGTTTTGGAGGTTTAAAGGCAACCATTCACGGTTCCATTAAAATAATATTTAGTTCACGTTTTAATCGTAATATTTCGTTTGAAATGGATTCGCTAGTCGCAGATAAGATTACGGAACGGTTGCCCACGGTACCGGTTGACACGTCCATGCTGACGGAGTTTAAGAACTTGCAGTTAGCCGACGGAAATTACGCTTTCCCTGGAGATATCGATCTATTGATCGGTGCTTCGATTCTCCCGCATCTCCAGTTATCACGTAAAATTCAAGGTCTTCCGATGTACCCCGCTCCGCACGCACTGGAAACAGTTCTCGGGTTTGTTATAGTTGGTTCCGCACCCGCTTATTTAAATAGTTACTCGACTGTGTCGCACTGTTGCACCGTCGAGCCGCCGCTTGAGTCTACCATCCGCAAGTTCTGGGAGATTGAAGAGGTCAATGTCCCGCCTATTCTCAGCCCTGAGGATCAGGTCACTGAGGAGACTTATACCCGCACGACTACTCGTGATAAAGATGGTCGTTATGTTGTCGCGCTCCCTTTCAAGGGTGATATTTTTTCGCTCGGTGGCTCCCGTGCCTCCGCAGAAAAACGCTTTCTATGCTTGGAACGCAAGATTCAAGCTGAATTGTCACCGGAAAATATGTTCCATGTCGCTGGAACAGAAAACCCAGCTGACTGTCTCTCACGTGGTTTGCTTCCCGCGCAAATTTTAAATCATCCGCTTTGGTTTTGTGGCCCTCCCTGGCTGCATACCACTCCTAACGAGTGGCCAAATGCTCCGTTTAACCCCGCTACTGTTTCAGAACCACCCGAGGAGAAGAAACATACGCTTGTAGTATCAGTTCCGCGTGAAGAGTCAGTTGTTTTGTTGTTGTCTAATCGAGTCTCGTCTTGGTCGAGACTATTACGCTGTGTAGTTTACGTCCTAAGATTTTTGAGATTATTACCATCGCGTGGTTCTATAATCGCAGCTGATTTGGATAGAGCTGAATCAGTTGTACTTCGAGAGTTGCAGAAATTTTATTTTTCAAAAGAATTTCGTAGTTTAGAATCACATAAACCTTGTAGTCCCGCACTTCAACATTTGAAACCATTTTTGCAAGACGGACTCATTCGTGTCGGTGGCCGTCTGCGAAATGCTAAGTTAGAGTTTGAACAAATGCATCCAGTAGTTCTACCACGCAGGGATCACGTTTTGGATTTGTTGGTGGACTATCACCATAAGGTGAATTGTCACGCTGGTCCCGATTTATTAATGTCCATTCTTCGACAGAAGTACTGGATACTTTCCGCTCGCAATTTGATACGCGCTAGAGTGCACAGATGTGTGCCCTGCTTTAAGCTCCGCCCGCGTTTCAACGCGCCGGAAATGGCCGACCATCGTTCTTGTCGTGTTGTACAGACGGTGAAACCTTTCATACATACTGGGACGGACTATGCTGGACCGTTTAAAGTCACTATTGCCCGTGGTCGTGGTATACGTTCCACAAAGGCATACATTTGCCTATTCGTTTGTATGACAACTCGTGCGGTTCACATAGAGTTAACCAGTGATTTGAGTACGCAGGGTTTTATGTCTGCATTTAAACGATTTTTATCTCGCCGTGGTCCCGTTAAGCGCTTATACTCTGACAACGGCACAAATTATGTTGGAGCGCGACGCAATATTTCGGAATTACATACATTCTTACGCTCCAAGTACTACCAAAGTGAATTCGCCCATGTCTTAGCTGAGAATCGCATTGATTGGTGTTTTAATACGCCAGCGGCTAGTCATTTTGGTGGCAATTGGGAGGCGAATATTAAAAGCCTTAAGTCGCACCTGTTTCGGGTCATAGGCGAACAGATTCTCTCGTACGAGGAGTTGAGCACCGTACTCGCTCAGGTAGAGGCGTTGATGAATACGCGTCCGTTGTGTCGGACTTTGTCTAGTGATCCATCGGAGCCACTAGCGTTGACGCCGGCTCACTTCTTGACGACGACTCCTCTTAAATATTTGCCCGCTTTAGATGTCGAGACTGACAAACTGCAGCTTCACCCGCGTCACGCTCTGCTAGATAGCTTAGTTCAGTCCTTTTGGAAGCGATGGAGGACAGATTATCTGCATACGCTGCAGTCGCGTCAAAAGTGGAACACTCCTTCAGATCCAGTCACAGTCGGTACTGTGGTGATACTGAAGACTGAGAGTGCGCCTCCTCTGCACTGGCCTCTTGGTGTAGTGGAAGAAGTTTTTCCGGGTTCGAACGGAATAACGCGAGTCGTAAAAGTTAAAACCGCAACTGGATCGTACCTGCGTCCGGTTATTCGCCTCTGCCCTCTGCCTAATCAGTAGTAGTGGCATAGTTAGTTATAAGTTGTTTCGCTACCTAGTATTGATAGTTTAGATTAGTAATAGGGTTTAGTTTCGCTTTTGTTTTTTTTCTTTTCTTTGAAGGTAACCCTTCAAACCCGGGGGGAATGGTTGCGCCAATTTGCTATGATCCGCGACTTTGTTTTTTGTAATTTGTTTTTTTTGGCCTAGCAATCCTATACCATCCGTTTTCCTTCCACCCGCACGACCGCAAGAAATGATTTGACTTTGACGTTTAGTGCATTGTGAATGTGACCGCACCGCTAACACGCCCGCTCGAAATTACAAGAAAATTGGCTATTTCGTGTTCCAATCATTCAGAGACTCAACAATAGTACAGTGTAGTGCAATACAGAAACTGGCAGTGCTTGAAAGTACGAAGTTCGGGATTCGCCGGCCGGCGCCATGTGGAACTTTCGAGGTTAAAGGTCAGTCCTTCTAATACATTTATCCCATTAATAAACGCTAGACGCAGTACCTGCATATTGTTAACAAACCTTAGATCGCTTTTTCAAACATACAGTCCATTAAAAACAAAGCAAATTCGCGCAACCAATAACAATTCACATATATTGTAGTGCAGTGACAGTGATAATAAAAAACATTAATAAAAACAAAATAATAATCTAACTAAATACCAGTGCAAAACGCCTACCCTAAATTATACAAATAAAAACTTAAACTAAATAACAATAGACATTATTTATATTGGTGCAACGTATGATATAGATATCAGGGTGGTGAATTTGTGACTCAAATAGGGTTTGCTGAAATCTACAGGACCTAAGAGATAACATTGCTGCTCAATACGCGCTACTAACGCCATCTGTGATTTCCTAGTGGTACTAATCTATACGTGTTTACATAAATAAAATAAAAACCACGATTATGGCGAAGTGTGGTGGCTGCGGTCAATTTTTAGCAAGAGCTGAATGCATTCGCTGCACTAAGTGTCCTGGGTCGTATCATCCTACTTGCATTGGCGTTACGTCAACAAAGGTGTCACCTAACTGGTTGTGCCCAGACTGTAAATTGAAGATTCCTAGGAGGGACAACTCGGCAACACCTGTTAAGGGCCCGTCTGATGGTATAGCAGTAACCAGCCAGCCAGGTGCAACCCAGTCTTCGCCAAAAACTCAGCTCGCAACGGTTGAGCGGTTGACTGTTGACCAACCGACTCAACTCCTCTCCCCAATTACTAAGGAGTCTCAGGAGCTCAACGTAGCTCACGAAATACGATGTTTTCGCGAGGAGCTGAGTGCCATGAGGGTGGAGTTGCGGTTGTTCCGGGACGAAATGGCGAGCTTGAAGGCTGATGTCGGGGTGTGTGGGGAACGAATGAGTGTCATTGAGGGCAAGGTTTCCCACCTCGAGAAGCGTTTTGAGGAGTCAGGCCCATCGTCTTACGACCACCTTGAAGAGACAATCTCTGAGCTGAAGATACAGTTAAATGACCGCGATTAGGATCTTCTCTTGAATGACGTCATAATCACGGGAGTACCAGAAGCGAAAGATGAGAGCCCACTACACATTATTCAATTAGTGTCTGTGAGACTGGGTGTCAACATCGATGACCGTGATATTGTGAACGTGGAGCGTATTGGTCCGGTGCGCCGCAACTTCACCGTCGCGGGCAGTGAAGACATGGCGGAGCCGCCGCGGCCGCGCGCGCTCGCTGTTCGGCTAGCGCGCCGCGCTGTTCGCGATCAACTGCTGCGAGCGGCGCGCGTGCGACGCGGACTTACCACAGCGGACCTCGAGCTGCGCGGACCCTCGAGAAGGTTTTATCTCAACGAGCGATTGACGCCAACTAACGGAAAATTGTTTTTTAATGCGCGCCAGGCTGGGCAGAAGCATAGATTTAAGTATGTATGGACCAAAGACGGCCGCATTTTTGTTAGGAAAGAGGATGGTGTACCACCGCAGCGCATTCGTTCTGACCTAGATTTAGTCCGAATTTTTGGAAATGGTTCAGTTTGATTGAAAGTTTATTTTATATAAAAATACCTTTTAATTTACACTATCATCCTTATTTTCTCGTGTCTGTTGATATTTGTTTTGAATGTTTGTTCATTATTTTTTATGTATATATCTGGTCGCAGCTAGACCACCTAGCCCAGCCTAAGGGATGCGTTTTTTTTATTGGCATTTTCCGCAGTCGCACAGTTTTGTCAGTGCCCCTTTCCCGTCCCCTTTCCAGTATTGAGTTGTTATTATATCTTTATATTATGTGTTATTTTATTTATTTGTTACAAGTACCTCCTATATATTCCGATATTTTTATGCCTATAATAATTACGCTACAAATTAACACAATAATAGTATTTAGTCTCATTTTAATCGCACATGTACCCATTTTAGTATTGTTTTATGTTATTCATGACGTTTCATTGCTTATAAGTAATTATTTTCATTTAAAAAAGCCATTCATTTATCATTTCACCTTTTTACTCACAATATGTCACTTTGTACTGATATCGAAACACTGCAATGAACTCAAAGTACCTTAAATTTTCTCAACCCTGGCTCACTGGGCACTCACCATGATGAGTTCATCGCTGCATTGGAGCATCATGATGTCGACATAATGGCGATAAATGAGACCTGGCTTAGGAAGAGTGAAGAGGGTCGAGCGCCCGCCGTGCCCGGATACCGGCTGCGGCATGTTCCGCGGTCGGTGAGCGTGCGCGGTGGCCGCGGTGGTGGAATTGGGTTTTACATCAAGCGCGGGACGAAGGTGCGCACCCATTCGCATCCGGTTGACCCTCTTCATGAAACAGTTGAACAAATGTGGCTAGTTTTAAGCACTAATGGTGTTAAAATTGCAGTCGGTACTGCTTATAGACCGCCATGGATGAATGCAGATTTATTCTTGGATGCGATTACTGGTTCTATAAGTTCCTTAACATTTTGTAAACACACCGTTCTCTTGGGTGACTTTAATATTAATTTTCTTAACCAATCAGATTCCAAAACAAACAAATTAAATATGTTTCTTCAAAGTCTTAACCTAAGCCAACTGGTGCCATCTCCTACTCATTTTACCTCCACTAGCGAAACTCTTATAGATCTAGTATGCACGGATGCTAGGGCGCGCGCCATTGAAGTAGACTGGATTGGTGCTCTTGGTGCGCACGCTTTTATAACCGCTGTTTTTTACTTCAAGAAGGAGAAAATACCACCTATAGTAATAACTCGTCGAAATCTAAAAAGTATACCATTGGACAAGTTTAACGAGGACTTGGTCTCGGTGGATTGGCTTGCGACAGCTGTGTCAGGTGACGTAGACGCTATGGTGGCTGAATTAAATTATAATATTACTACGCTTTTTGATAAATATGCTCCACGTAAGACTCAGATTATTAAGGAAAGGTCGTACCCATTGATAACAAATAACATCAAACTTATGATGAGCCTGCGCAATCAGGCCCACTTACGATGCCGAAACTCACCTTCCGAGAGTAAAATATTATATTATAAGGAGTTAAAGGGTTTGGTCAACAAGTCTTTGTATCTCGAGAAAGTGGCCTATTTTAAACATAATATTAATAGTAAGATTCGTCATCCCAAAACTCTATGGAAAAATCTGAAGTCGACCTTATTACCTTTTAAAAGAGTGGCGGAATTGCCCTCTCATTTTAACGACCCTGATGAGATTAATTCGCACTTCTTGAATGTTCCAGGTGATAGTACTGCACCAGCATCATGTATAGCATACTATGAGTCTCAAAGGTTTAATGAGGGTGTTTTTTCTATTAATCCTGTAGACCAATCTGCCATAATCAAAATTCTATCAAAATTTAAGTCTAATGCAGAGGGTTTTGACCGCATTACGCTTGATATGTTTTATCTGACTCTTCCTCAAACTTTAGATATTTTGACTTCTATTATTAATTTTTCAATTTCTACGTCCACATTTCCTGACCTATGGAAAATTGCAGTTGTGCGTCCAATTCCTAAAGTCACGAATCCAAGCACTATAAAGGACTTAAGGCCTATAAGCATTTTACCCTTCTTGTCAAAAGTGCTGGAAAAAGTAGTAAATGCCCAACAAATGACCTTTCTTGAGCAAAATAACATTCTCCCGGAAGCGCAATCTGGTTTTAGGAAGGGTCGTAGCACTGCAACAGCTCTGTTAGATGTTACAGATAACATTATATCCGCTCAAGATGAGGGACGTTGTACTCTAGTAGTGTTACTGGACTTTTCCCGCGCATTTGATGCTATTAATTTGCCTCTTTTGCTTTCTAAGATGAAGTATTATGGTTTTGACGCGCCTGCGGTTGCGTGGTTTGGGAGTTATTTAACTAACCGTAAACAGCTGGTTGAAATTCAAGATGCCAATGGTTCTAGTGTTGTATCTAATATGACTCCTGTAGTAAAAGGCGTTCCACAGGGCTCTATACTCGGTCCCCCTTTGTGCATTTTGTATAGTGCAGACATTATTAATGTCCTGAAAAATTGTAAATTTCATATCTATGCAGATGACATTCAACTGTATCTATCTTTTAAACCTGAAGACTATGACGCTGCAGCAGATTTGTTAAATGAGGATCTGGACAGGATAGTAACCTGGTCAAAACAAAACTCCCTACTACTCAACCCAGCCAAATCAAAATTTATGTTGTTTGGTTCAAAAAATCAACTTAATACTCTAACGTCTCCTCGAGCAAACGTGATCGTGATGGGACAATCTATTGAACGCGTTTATCAGGCGAGAAATCTAGGTTTGATCATGGACGAAGACCTACGTTTTGAGTCTCATGTCGCAGACTGCGTAAAAAACTGCTTTTACCGTTTAAAAGTCTTGTATAAAATGCGCCCCTATCTAAGTGAAGACATGCGTGTGCAGTTAGTTGAAAGTTTGGTTCTATCGAAATTGAATTATGCTGAAACCGTCGTGGGACCTCGACTTCTGTCACGTACTTCAAAATTAATACAAAGGGTTCAAAATGCTTGCGCACGATTTTGCTTTAACGTTCCCCCAAGAAGCCATATCACACCATTTTTAAACAAGCATAACATTTTAAAAATGAAGTCGCGTCGCAAGTTGCATTTGGCTTGTCTTCTTTTTGGCGTCATCAAAACTAAATGTCCATCATACCTGTACTCAAAGCTTTCGTGGGTAAATAGTCACCGGCAGAGCAAGGCCAGGCGTTGCGCTCAACAGCTGGCTACTCCGCATCATCGTACTGCAGCTTTTCGAGGTAGTTTTCGATACATGGCCTCCAAATGTTGGAATAATATTCCTCCACCCATTAGGGACCTGAAAAATTTCAGTACTTTTAAGGCTAGACTTAAGCAATTTCTTTTAAGCTCACAAATCCAATTTAATAATGTTAATGTCGATAAATCGTTTATATAATTCAATAATAACAGGCTAAAATTAATCATTTTTAAGAATATAAGAATAGAATAATAATCAATTCACCAATCTAATGACGTTTTCTTGGTTTTTTAATAATTTATTTTAATCAACTAATTTTATCTAATCAATCACCAATCTATTGACGTATTCTATGAATTTTAATAAAAAAAAAATAATCGATATTTTATCGCGTTATATATAACTTACCTGTATGTCATGTATCTATTTCTTCATCTTGGCTATACGGAGGTGGCCAGTAGGTGGGCTTGATGCGGTGAGCCCGTTGCATCTGTGTCTAGGAACCTCATGGTTGCACTTTCACTCTTGTTTGTTTCCGTCCGACTCCTTTCCAATTGCAATAAAAAATCACTATCAAACGTCTCTAACACTTCATATCTCTCACTCTTTGATTTACTTGGTCTAATGGCCGGGCCGGTGTAGCGGTGTTTAGATTTACTTATGCGTCATCGCGTTGATCAGCGCGCCGCGCGTCGCCATCGGCTGATGTAGGTAAAACGTCGGCCGTTATTTTTGTTAGTGAAATATTGTGGGTACCTGGTAATGTTTGTAGTTTTTATCTAATATGGTACAAATTTTATTTTATAATCTTATGTTGTTATTTATTAAATAGTTATTTATGTATTTATTTATTTATTTACCCTCGTCCGTGCGTCACTGCGGGGTGCCAACTGAAAACCAGCGCTGGGTGTCTGACGCCCCGTGTTAAGGGCGATAAGATTGAATTTTGATTTGGTCGATTTTTGAATAAAATAGACGTGTAGTTTCTACGAAGATTTATTTTGAACTGAACTTATGAACTAATGACAATTTGAATGGACTGTACGAATGATTTTTAAAAACATAACTATAAAGCTAGGTACATAATGCAAATAAACTTGATTTGCGTAAACATTCCGCCCCCAAAGAACGGAGTTCTTTAACGTGAGAAATTACACAATAACAATTAAGTTTGAAAACAACTAAACAAGATGATGTTTAACTCGGATTATAAGATAAGTTAGTAAGTTACATATATACTAAGCGTTTATATAACACAATACACATTTCGAATACAGTAAATAAAGCTTAGCGCTGATTGCAGTCTGCAAAGGTAAGTTTACACACTTAGAAATAAGGTAGGTATATCTAATTATGATCCACGAAAGGTTGACTGATGCTATTCACAAACAACTGCTAGATAAGTAAGTAAGTACACTGAATGATATGTGGACAAAGCACTGTTGCATTATACGAGTATATAGATATTTACTTTAGATACATAATGCGTTATACTACGCACGCATGTTGTTTACCTTATTCTATACAATGATAGTTGTAATTTGTTACAATATGATATAATCTTTGATTTAGTAGTTACAGTGGTTCTATGATGAACTTTTAAAAGACTTTTTTAAATTAAATTTTATTTTAAGTTACATTTTGTATTTCTTTATTTAGTTAGGACACATATTTTACTCAATGGACGCTTAAAAATGTTATTTTTAGTTTGAACTGTTACAACACGAGTAAGATTATCGGGACCATAATGTTTTTTAATGATTTTCCCTAAAATCCATTTACTTGGAGGAACATTGTCTTCCTTTAGAACGACTATGTCATCGATTTCTGGTTCAGTGTTTTTAGTATTCCACTTATATCTTTGGTTAAGACTCACGAGATATTCCTTGTACCACCTGTTCCAGAAATCGTTGACCATTTTCTGTGTCAGTCTCCATCTATCTAAACTAGAAATATTGTTACCAGTATAAGTTTCGTCTGTTAAGGTTAACAAGGGTTCGCCGACCAGAAAGTGGCCCGGTGTTAGTAGAAGAGGGTCATTAATATCGTCACTTAGAACAGTTATGGGCCGCGAATTTAAACATGCCTCGATTTGTGCCAGCAATGTGGCCATTTCCTCGTAAGTGAGGGTAGCATCCCCAATTACTTTTTTAAGATGAGTTTTCGTGCTACGTACCCCACCCTCCCACAGGCCCCCGAAATTGGGTGCATGAGGAGGTATGAAATGCCATGTATTACGCTCTGTGGCTAACAACTCTGCTACCTCACCAGCAAACGAAGATTTGGCACTGTTGAACATATCCCTCAGCTGTTTGTCTGCTCCCACGAAATTTGTTCCATTATCACTGTAAATGTCATGACAATGACCTCGTCTTGATGTGAATCGCCGGAAAGCTGCGATGAACCCTTTTGCAGTCATGTCGGTGACAGCCTCCAGATGTATGGCACGTGTCACCATGCAGATAAATAGACATATGTAGCCCTTGTACGATTTTGCTCCTCTGCCCGGTGAGAAACGGATGTTGATGGGACCTGCGTAGTCCACACCAGCAGATTTGAAGGCTCGATCGGGATTTACTCGCACTTGTGGTAACTGACCCATTAGTTGTGTTGTATTTTTTTTCGAATATCTAATACATGTGACACATTCTCTGTAAATTTTCTTTATTAAGTGTTTAGCTCGTAATATCCAGTATTTTGATCTCAGATAGTTAGACATCACTTGGGGACCACCGTGTAACGTCTTACGATGAGCATCCTGAATTATTAACCTGCTAAGATGGCTCTTAGCGGGTAAAATTATGGGGTGCTGAGTATCGTACGCCGTTTGAGATTTTTGGATGCGCCCGCCAACTCTTAATACTCCATTATCATCAATAATGGGGCAAAGATTGCGAAGCTTGCTACTTTTAGATACGTGGCCTTGAAGTTTTAATTGCTGTATCTCCTCCTTGAAGTCAATAGCTTGAACTTGTTTAATACAGTTACATAAAGTTTCCTGTATCTCTCTATACGTAATAGTTTTAGAGAAACATTCACGTTTAGTTTTGGGTAATTTGAAATTAAGGAACCGTCTGCAATATGACATTATTCTCAACATTTTTGGTAAAGTAGAATATTTAGTCCATATAAATTCCTCGGTAACATTATTAACAGCAGTCAAAGAACTCACTCGTTCCTCTTCTTGCGTATCTTCAATATTAGGAGTATTGATGCTTAAATTTAAACTAGACAATAAACCCGGTCCGTTCCACCATAGTGAATGGTTCAACAATTCTGGACCCTGTAGGCCCCGTGATGCACAGTCAGCTGGGTTTTTATCTGTAGATACGTGCCCCCATTGCTCGTAATCTATAATGTTTAATATGTCTGACACTCTGTTGCTTACGAATGTACTCCACCGGCTTTGTCCACCTCTCAACCAAGCCAACACGATAGTAGAATCGGTCCACGCGTATAAATTATACTTAGGTACTCCCAACACTTGAGATGTCTCCGAAATCAATTTGGCTGCCAATACTGCACCACAAAGCTCCAACCTAGGGATGGAAACTTGCTTCTCGATCGGGGCTACTTTAGTTTTGGAGGATATTAGGCTTACGTACACTTGCTCCTTATCAATCACTCGCATGTACACTACTGCTCCGTATGCGGCTTGCGACGCATCTGCAAAGACATGTAGCTCAACCTTTGATGTATGTGTGTAGTGTAACCATCGTGGTATACGTAGGGCTTTGATGTGCATCAAGTTCTCTCGATATTGTAGCCACTCTGCTTGCAACATATTGTCAATGGGCTCATCCCATTCCAGACCTGACTTCCACAATTTCTGCATGATCATTTTTGCAATGATTACAACTGGAGCTATCCATCCTAAGGGATCATAAAGTTTAGCTATTTCGGACAGAATAATTCGTTTAGTCACGGTTTGCGTAGGTTCTGTCAAGTTGACAGTGTATTCGAAGGCGTCTGCTTCCCTATTCCAATTTAACCCTAATACTTTAATAATACTATTGACCTTAAAGGGCAACTCATTACAATCTCGCTTATTTTCTCCAATGTGTTGCAATAAAGCCTCACTATTACTGCTCCATTTCTGAAGTTGAAATCCTCCTGAATTCATAAGGTTGTTCATCTCATTATGTATGTCTACCGCTTCTTCTTCTCTCTCACATCCTGTGAGCAGATCATCGACATAAAAATCAGCTTTAGTAATCTGTGCAGCAGTGGGATACTTTAACTTTTCATCGTTGGCAAGGGTTTGAAGTGATTTTACAGCAAGATATGGAGCACATGCTGTGCCAAAGGTCAACCTCGTAAGTTTAAAATGTTTTACTGGCTCGTTAGGTGCAGACCTCCATAGCAACCTTTGGTAGTCTGTATCTTCTTCCGCTACACGCACCATTCTATACATTTTGATTATGTCTGCTGTAATACATATTTTGTGAGTCCTCCATCTAATTAATATGTGACGTAATTCCTGCTGAAGCTGTGGACCAACACACAAGTTGTCATTCAAAGAAACATTATTCGAACCTTTACATGATGCGTCGAAAACCACGCGGACCTTCGTGGTGGTTTTGTCCTCTCGAATAATGGCATGGTGAGGAAGATAGACAGCCTTAGGGTTATCAATATCGCTAGGATTAACTTGGACCATGTGATTTAAACTAATATATTCTTCCATAACTTTATGGTATTCTTCGTGAAGCTTAGGATCTTTTGATAACCTTTTTTCTAAATAGTTTAGCCTTTTTGTGGCTATCTCTCTCAAATTGCCATATTGACACTCAGGATCTTCACTTTGAAAGGGTAACCTCACCACGAATCTACCTTCTTCGTCTCTCACGGTTGTGGCTGCATAAAATTCTTCGCATCCTTTTTCTTCCCTTGAAAACGTCTTTTGTATGCTGTTTGGTTCCCTTTCTATTTCCCAAAACTGACGAAGTAGCTCGTCTTCCCTCATTTGAGCGTGGAGGGTTGTAATATGTTTCCTTGCTGAGGTAGAAGTTTGTAAGATCCTTCCAGATATTACCCATCCTAGGATTGTATTTTGTGCTAATAGATTACTCTTCGGATGCTTAATTACACCATCTAACAATACGTCACCGTAAACCTCAGCTCCAAGTAAAATATCTATTTTACCTGGTGTCGTAAAACCTGGATCAGCCAGATCCAGTTCCTCGAGTTTGGCCCAATCGGGTAACTTGAGATTGATGGTTGGTAGCAGTGCTGTTAGTGTGCGCAAGACATACGCGTTTACTCGAACTGATACACTGGGATTGTGGCGTGATTTAACGCAGAGTGAAACCATGTGTTTGATTCTCGTTTGCCCTTCTCCCACACCAGACACCCAACCACTCACTGATTTGCGTGTAAGATTTAGAAACTGAACGGTAGCCTCAGACACAAATGATGCTTGTGACCCCTGGTCTAACAAAGCCCTAATGATATGTTTACAACCGTTCTTGCTAGTCACTAGCACTTTAGCCGTAGCTAACAATACAGAATTTGTTTTTATATGCTCACAATGACAAGAAACAACGTGTTCATCACTTACAGAAGGAGTGGACTTACCTCTAGACCCCTCACTATCGGTACCTGCAGCCTTACTGTCTCCTTCCTTTGAAGTTACCGCAGCTTGCTCTCTCTCGAAGTGAAGAAGGGAGTGATGCCGTCGTCCGCACCTCTTGCAACACGCTGACTGTCGACATTTGTTCACTGAATGTGATGGCGCAAGGCAGTTGAAACACAATTTATTCTTCTGAACATGCTCCTGTCTCTCCTTGGTAGACATATCAGCGAATTTCTTGCAATGGTACAGATAGTGGTCGCTGTTGCATAACGCACATTTCCTTTCAACCTTCTTCTCGTTGCTACTGGTAACGTTGGAATGGAATACTTTAGGCTTAGCCACAGATTTTGGTTGCACTGTCCTTATTTTAGCTCCTTCAATCATTTCTAAAGTTCTAAACCTTGCTTCTAAAAAGTCTCTCAAATCTGACCAAGTGGGTAGGTCAGTATTGTACGTACTTATTTGTTGTTCCCACAACTTTATAGACTCAGGCTCCAACTTTGAGACAACCAAGTAGTTTATTATCATATCCCAAGTATCCGTATTCACGCCAATGTTTTTCAATGCCTTTAAACAAGTTGAAGTCGTATCTACTAGTTGTTTAATTAATGCTGCCGTTTCACACTGTATAGGTTTTTGCATAAATAATATCTTCAAAATTGCATTGCAGTTATATCTTTTATTATTGTAACGTTTTATCAACTGATTCCACGCCTCGTCGTAGTTAGCATCTGTCATAGAGAAGTTACTCAATAATATTTCTGGTTCTCCAGACAAATTACTTTTGAGATAATGTAGTTTCTGTACAGGTGATAGGTACTCATTGTCATGAATAAGACTACAAAACAAGTCGTAAAACGGTTGCCACTCCTCATATTTTCCCGTAAATGTAGGTACCTTTATTGTGGGTAACTTGATTCCTCTGTTCTTGAAATCCTGTACGTCGACAACTGACGATGCTGATGACGAGGGTTGAAATGATGATCCTGCCAGAAAGGGCTGAAGGGCTTCCTTCAAAGTTGATTTGTAGCTTATATACAACTCTTCAAAAATTTCGAAAGTATCTTCTTGAAAATATGCTCTTTTTCTGTCAGTTTCAGTAGCCTTCAAAATAATAGATTTATGACCTTCTTTGAATTCTTGCCACAATTTTTCTGATTGTTCTAATCTTGTTTCCAAGTATGGCCGTTTTATTCGTTCTTTCGGTGATTTCTTATAGTTTATTTCTGCTTTCATCAAGTTTTCCAACAGCTCATTTTGATAAACAAGAAGATCTTCCATCGTAAATTGTAATATATTGTCTGTAGATTCCGTATTTTGGGTAAATTACGTTGATTTTTTACACTTGGAATTATGTAGGTAAGTTGTCAAAGTTCCGAAAAATGTTCTAGAAAGTCGTTTTAGTTTGTATGTTTTATCGTAATAAAACCGATCACTCACTCAATATATGACTAAAACAACCCGAAAGCCAAGTCTTAATGCGTTTTTTAAAGTTCACAAGTTCACAACACGAAATAATGTCTATTTTATTCTATTCACTAATTGATCACTTCTCAGAAAAATCTTATCGCACAGGAATGTCTTTGTTCTCGCGGCGCTGGCACCTAGGCCAGCCGGTGACCCGAATCCGGCTCGAATTAGGACCATATGTTAAGGGCGATAAGATTGAATTTTGATTTGGTCGATTTTTGAATAAAATAGACGTGTAGTTTCTACGAAGATTTATTTTGAACTGAACTTATGAACTAATGACAATTTGAATGGACTGTACGAATGATTTTTAAAAACATAACTATAAAGCTAGGTACATAATGCAAATAAACTTGATTTGCGTAAACACCCCGCAAATGCTGAGGTGGTCACCCTTTCGGTGCGGGCACGCTCAGCGTACTCTGTACATTTGTGTGTTTTTTTATTATTATTATTATTTCATGTTTGTAACCGTTGTGCTGTGTCTGTCTCGAATAAAAGTATTTCTTATTCTTATTCTCTTATTCTTACAGTTGTGAAAGCTGCAGTGCAGTTGATGATTTCATCATTCAAAATAAAAAATTTGTTCAACTAAACTGAGCTCAGCGTAATCTAGTTTAAAGACCCGTGTCGAAAACTTGGGCGACAACAAAAGAATTGAAACTGAGTTTAGCGTAAACTAGGTTCTATTCATCGCGGTGAAACGCAAAATGAAGCTATAATCTCGATTAGTCACTCAAATTGCGTTTTGTTTGAACAAATTGCGATTAGTTTATTGGTGAATTTGGCCATAATTTGGCTCTTAGTCGATCATAGCCTCGTCTCAATTTTTATGCTTTTTTAGTCCTATTTTGTTAATGAGAATTAATTTTAACACAATAAAATCAGAAAGCATGTGCACAACACACAAAATACGTCACAGTGTGCAGGTACCCACAGATAAACCACAGATTACTAAATATTTTGAAGAATGCTTTCTTCTTTAAAAATGTGATACAGCGTGTTGTGCAAAATGCAAACTACATATGTATGAGGACGAAATTACGAATATAATCATCAAGACACTCTAATAAACAGCAAAATTAGGACAACAAGACCCTAAATATTTTGAATTGAAGAACATCATACAACATTGAGGATATCTCTTCTGAAGCCAGGTCAGGTATCTAAATCCACAATATTGGCTATACCACAACATTGTGTTTGTGTTCGGGTGAGCGATTCTACAAAGGATTTACATATTCGCCAAGAGGTATACTTAGTCTTCATTATCAAGTTCCATGAGCTCAGCTGCCAAGCGTCCTTTGGAGCGACAACATACCGTCAGGCACAGTATCCTTAGAGCGAGCCTGAACTGTGGGCTGAACGTTAGCAATATTACAATTTTCCAAAAAGAATTCATGAAACCCATCCATACCACTCCGAAATGCAACATGGGTACCTTTACATCCTGATCAGTACCATATTCGTACAGTTTGACGACCGCATATGGAGTCCAGCTCAGCCAGAACGTACACATCATAATGAAACTCATCCAATGGCTGGGGTTAGACAGGTTCTCGGCCAGCGCCCTAGCGTACTCCTTGTCGCGGATGGGCACGCCACTGTTGAGGCGCCGTTTCATCGAGAAGATGTAGTAATAGTTGTATGCGATGGAGATGACACTTGGGCCTAAGACGAGAATGCCCATTGTAGCTGTGTACGCGTACGTTGAGCCCCAGTCCAGCATACATATAAACGTTTCCTTGTCAAAATTCGCTTCTTTTTTGTAACCTAGTAGTGGTGGACAGCACAACATTGCTGCAGATATCCACGTGAAAATCATCCAACATTGACTCCTAGTGCGCGTTTGTACCTGGTCCATGAGAAAAGTTATTAATAATTAGTATACAACAGATGCGACCTAAGCTAGTCTAACTTTTCTGAAATTTTATTGGAAAATAAACAAAATCGAAAAAAAAGGTTCACTAGTGTTTCACCAAAATTACATTCTCAATTTTTAGTGAACAACCAACGTTTCGTATAGTATTTATTTCACAAACGATCCGATCTGCAAATGTTTCATTTTAGAGTAGAACACGGAATGTCGACGCAGAAAATATTGATGAATGCTAGTATGATGCTACAACATCGCGATGCACGTAATCGCGATAGAACTTTACTACGATACAACTTGACTTCGATGCAGTACGTTGGCATAGCATCAGCCTTATAATGTTTCCACTGCTGGGACTCAGGCCTCCTCTCGCCGGCCCGCCGGAATGGGCCGTAATCCAGCACGCGGGCCCAGTGCGGGTTGGTGGATGTCACATGTCTTTATTATTGATAGGTTCGCGCTTGACCGCTATCTCACCTGATGGAAAGCGACGATGCGGTCGACGATGGAGCACGCTTACCTAGAAGAAACCTATTCAATCTTGACTCAAAGATTCCCGGATTGTAGCCATCAAGAAACACTGACTCCGGCAGGGAATTCCACTCCTTAGCTGTACGCATAATGAAAGTGTTCACAAAACGCTTTGTACGTATAGGTTTTTTTTTAACGTAGGTAAAATCATCCAATGACAAATCCCACCCTTGGGTGGGGCGGGAAATAGTGTCAGACTTTTACTGACAAAAAACCTACCTTTCCGTTCCTTGCCTTTGTCCCGGGGCCTGTGGTGACATTCTCACATAACCTTTGGCCCCAGTAGGCATAGGCCCTGCTGGACCCCTACAGTTTGCTGACAACTCCTTGAGGCGCGCGGGAACAGTGCGCGCCGTAGACGACCTGAGCTCGGACCGGTCTGTTACCGGACGGACGGACAGCGAGCTACCCATTGCCCACCGTCCGCGAGCCCGCGCCTACGGTGGCCGGAAATCGGGATCGGAAACCCGGCGGCGGCGGCGGCGTGTGCGCCTTTGCCTAATGCGGTCGGCCTCCTCCTTTGCTAGCATTACTGCTTCGCAAAAGGAAGCGACCGCCTGCCACTCCTCCTCGCTCCGGAGCATGGCTTGAACCAAGCCCCGGCGCGAGAGATCGCCGCCGATCGCCCCCACGAGGACACGGCGATGCTCTTCCCAAGCGGGGCACACCTCGACTGTGTGCTCCACCGTGTCCACCGGGCGGTCCGCACAGTGGCGACACCCGGGCGTCGTCTCCGCACGAATCTTGTACAGGTACGGACCGAACTTGCCGTGTTCGGTCAGCACCTGCGCCAAACGGAAGGTGACGACGCCGTTTGTACGTATAGGTGGGATGTCCACCATGTACCGGTGGCGCAATGCCATACGTGTGGTAGTCCGATGATGGACGGGCTAGGCGAAATTAAGCTATGCAATTCCGACGTACACTCCCCGAAATGTAACCGGTAGAAAACCGACAGGCTAGCAACTCGGCGTCGATGCTCAAGACTTTGAAGCCTCGACTCGACAAGTGGATCATTGTCAATGATCCTCTTGGCTCGCCTCTTAATAGTTTCGAGCGCATCAAGCTGGTATCGGGTAGATCCGTCCCAAAGATGAGAGCAGTACTCCATACACGATCGAACTTGCGCTTGATAAAGTTTGAGCAGCTGTTCCGGCGTGAAGTACTGTCTGACCTTTGCGAGGATTCCTGGCTATTTTGCAGCCAGTTCGGCTGTTCAAATTCATAACCTAGTATCTCAGATTTTTGGGAAATTCGTTTTATTCAATTTTCTGACTTACTAGGTGTCTTGTGACGAGGTGCTTAAAACAGCCATTTTCATAAGATAAATTTAAAAAAATATTGAGCAAGTCAAGCTAATTTGTAATCCATGTCTAGTTTCCTTAAAATAACAAATTCATTACGTAGTAACTCAGAAAACAATTTCAAAAACCTAGTAAGTCAGTCAGTTACTAGGTTTTAATTTTGATACTCACTGTTACTTTGTTTTGAAATTGTGCCATTCATTCGTTCGTCGGTCATTCGTTCCAGTAAGTCAGTTTACGCGGGCGCAAAAACTTTTTACACAGTGTTCAATATTGTTTAAAATGAGACGTCAACAGTTTTACCGGTCCAAACTCATTTTTAATGCTATGAAAAATGCAGAAGAAACTAGGTAAGTACAAACCTTCACATAGTTTTATTAAATTTTATATAAATTTGGTCGTAGCATGAAATTAACCTCAAAATATTTCAATGTTTTTAATTGTCGGTTCTTTTATGGGATTCTGTTTATAAGTAAAGCTTTATAATGCCCAGTTATTACTGAAATCCACTTACACACGCATCTTCTTTCTTTTTATTAGCATTTCATTAGCTTGAAACCCTAGTATCTAGTGTTTTAAAAGTACTGAGTACCTATAATTCTGTGAATGTTATAAACTACGATAGCCAGTTCTTTTTACTTATTGGCGGTAGTATTAAAACGAATTATACTATACATTGTTAAGGGTTTAAATTATTATTGAACTATTACAAAATATTAGCAATAATATCGTCAGCATACTCATTCTCCCGCCAACATGAACTGTCAAAGTAAAAGCTAGTGCGGGGACAAACATCTCGCTGCTTGAAGTAGTGATGTGTAGTGATTTTCTACTGCAGGTCCAGTTCTATGTCTAGTATTAGTATTCGGTCTAGTACCTCATCACTACATAGTATAAAAAAATGTCGCTGTCCGGCTCTGCCTGTATGCTTATATCTTTAAAACTATATATCACATAATAACTATGTGTTGCGTCCCTATTCATTTTGCTTTAATTTTTTATCTTTTTTTATCAATCATAACTGCTTCTGGGGACTTGCTTACCAACAGCTTGCTTATCATTTTCTTTCAGATCTAATACCATAGAGAATAATAAAGAAGCTATCCCTTATATTGCTATAGATTATGAAAATCCTGTACCTGGGACATCAGCTACGAGCAGCGTAGAATCAGATGATGTAGCCTTAATCGTGTTATATTCAAGCGATGATTCTGTTACTGATCCTGAATACCTCCCACCCTCGAAAAAGAAACTGAAAAAGGGCTTTACTTTTGATTGCAATGACACAGATTTTCTTTTCGGAAATCTTGAACTTCCAGAACCAACATTTCCAATAGAAGATCTGCCCCAAATACCTTCTTTTTCACCTACTCCAACCGGCAATTTAATTTTAGAACCAACATTTCCAGCAGAAGATCTGCCCCAAATACCTTCTTTTTCACCTACTCCAACCGGCAATTCAATTTTAGAACCAACATTTCCAACAGATCTTCCCCAAATACCTGTTTTATCACCAACTCCAAACAGCAGTACAATTTTTGTTGCTACATATTATCCAAATACAACTATTTTTATCGATGTTGAACAAGCTTTCCGGTTTGTTGCACCAGCACGCTTTTCAGCAATGTATCCAGGTCCGATATACGATTTGAATAAATCTGATAAACCTTCCGATAACGACACACAATCGAAGGTAGTTAAGAATAAACTGAAATATCCAATAATGGCAAAAACCTGTGAAGCGAAATGTAGGAGATCTTGCAATTATTTGACTGAGAAAGAGCGAGAAGACATATGGAATAACTATTGGAATATGAGTTATTCTTCACGTCGACAGTTTCTGAATAAATGCGTAAAAATTGAACCAAAAAAACAAACTACTACTGCTATTGAAAATTCAAATAAAATGCACCTGAAGAAAGAGTCTAGATACTATTATTTTTACTATATGGGAAAAGAAATAAATGTGTGTAAGGCGTATTTTCTCCAAACTTTAGGTTATAGGACTGACAGTGTCATAACAGAACTGAGTAAAGCTGTCAAAAGGAAACCACTTTTTGAAGATGTCAAAGAAAATAGGGGAGGAAAGAAGCCTTTACTTTCAAGAGGTCCAATTCAGCAACACATCATGAGTTATAATCCGGCTTTGAGCCATTACCGAAGAAATAATGCGCCTTTGACAAAATACCTTCCAAGAACACTTACACTTCAGTCTATGCTCAATGATTATAAGTCGAAAAATCCTAACTCCAAATGTTCACTTGAAACCTACCGGACGACGATGAAACAAATGAAGGTGTCATTAAATTTTCCAAAAGGAGACCAATGTACAGATTGCGGAGTTTTTGAAGAAAAAATTAAGAATGGTGACGAAACAGAAACTTTAAAAGAGACATATGAAAGTCACAAGAAAAAAGCTGAGAAAGCGATTAAAAGATACAGAGAAGACGGGACATATAAAAATACCGCTACAAATCATACCTATTCTATGGATTTGCAAAAAGTAACTCTACTACCAGACATGCCGAGTATTAAAGACTCAGTTTTCCTCAGCAGATTAATCGCATTTAATTTAACATTTGCACCGATAAAGAAAGACACAGACATACACTCTAAATGTGTTGTTTGGCACGAAGCATTGATGGGTAGAGACGCCAATAACATAGTCGACGCTTTAGTTGCGTTTCTTCGTAGCGAGAGAAATGTTAAACATTTAATACTGTGGTGTGACAACTGTGCGGGCCAAAATAAAAATTGGTTTTTATTCACAGCTCTTGTTACTATAGTAAACTGTCAGTCTTTTGATGTTGAAACTATTAAATTTAAATATCTTACGAAGGGGCACACCCATATGTCAGCGGACGGTGTTCATGGTAACATCGAAAGAGACTTCAATCGGCGAAACGGAGTTTACGACTACGAGGACTTTAAAGATGTGATTGCGCATTGCAGAAAAAATATTAATGTGATTGAGGTGCAACAATCATACCAACGGCCAAAGAAAAAGCGCGTTGCTCGTCGGAATGCAAAAGATGATCCTCTGGATAATTTTTTACTAGGTCCATTAGTCGAGGCTAAGTTCACAGCAGGATCACGTAATCTTTTGTACAAGACTGATTTTGGGGACCCTTACAAAGAACTCGATTTTCTTATTAATAAATTCGATGTATCAAAGCTTCCACCTTTATCAAATAACATTCCACGTGGAATAAAATCTTCAAAAAAAGATGGTATAGTTTCTAAACTAGTACCACTAATGCCCATTAGTCGAAGAGAGTTTTGGTTACAGTTACCAATTAATGACCGATCTATTGATTTAATATCTGATGGACAAATAACTAATGATGAGTAAATTATTTAGATATTGTAAGAAATTATTACTTGGAAATAATACAGACTATTTCTTAAAATATCGAGTTAATTTATTCATCTATTTATATTCGATTTTTCGATCGCATTCAGATTATTTTTTGTCGCAGTTGATCAACGTTATTTATGTAAAAGTTATTGTGAGGTAGTCAACTGTACTTGTATGAATAATAATAAATACATTCACTTATTATTTTGTATTATGTGTTTTAATTTCTGTAGTATAGGAGATACTATCTTTTGAACTTTAAAAGATAATCACGTTTACAAATCAGACGCAATTTTAAAACCTAGTAAGTATACTTACTGTGTTATGATTTGGTTCCTTATTGAATAATTGGTATATTTGATCAAATTATTAAATAGTAAGGAGGTTCAGCAATTACAATATAAATCAAATAGTCTCAACATAATTTTTAAAGTAAATACAGACATTTGAAGATTTTATTAGTACGCCATTTGACTCAATAAATTGAATGATAATTAATTGATTAAATGATAATTTGGCTCAATAAATTGTTGAGTTTGATTAACTATTGTCATACGTTTTTATAATTAAAATTAGCTCAAACATTTAAAAGATATTTACAGTTTCAATCAGATGCAATTTATAAAATAGTCTATCCATTGACTTATTGTGCGAGTCATTCCCCCACTTATAAGATGTGGACACGGAGCTGTGGGCTAGAGTGTGATCGTGCTGGCGGTCTATCGTGGGCGGTTGAACTGTAAGGTGTAAACTGAGTGTACATGTACAAGTTTAAAATAAAAGGATTTACAAGTAGTTTAGTGTTTTTCTTTTAGTTCAGAAGTGGGATGAGTTCACGTAAGTACTCGTATTACTGTTTTTGTTGCCTATGAGAAAGTGAAACGCAGTGATTTATGCTTTAGAAATAGTATGCAACTCTTTGTGCGCATTATGATTTGTTTTACGTTATTACGTTATTTACATATAAGAATAAGAACTAGACGAATTATTTATGCCACTTGCTAACTTAGAAATTGCAGCTAAACGGGGTGTTGCCTTATATTTATGACTATGAATCTTTTCGTTTCCTTTTGTAATATTAACGGTCATTGTGATTTGAAATGTAAATATGATTTCATCTCACCGTGGAGTTTCGCAGCGGTACTCGTTTCGAACGGACGCGTGCAGTAAACGAAATTTGTACCTCATTAGCTAACGAGCTTGTTTACAAGTGTAGTGTTTGACCTTGAAGCGGACTAGCGCATTGTTAACTAATATAATGTGTTTTGAAGTATTTATTTACAATGGAGGATGATAAGGAACTTTTTAGCGATAATGTTGATTCAAGGAGAGTTTTGACTAGCAGCAACAATTCTTTATTAGAACAAGACGTGGGGGATACATTTGACATGGAAATAACATCAAAGGAAGAATCGATTAAACCGCTAAAACGAGGCAGAGAAGAGGACGATACCGGTTGGAAATTAGTACAAAATAAAGAGAAAAAATTCAAAGAAAGCAGTATTGAGATTTATATTTCATCGAAGGAAAAACTACCGAGACAGTTTGCGCTGGCTAGATTATTTAAAGAAAAGGGGATTGGCGATATAACGAAAGTAAAATATATAAATAGTCATAGAGTACGTATCGATTGCAAAAACGAGATGAGCGCAACAAAATTAGAATCTTGTAAAGATCTAATAGACAAGGACTGGAGATTTAGTAGACCAGATCACAAAAGTTACTCATACGGCGTCATCAAAGACGTAGATCTCGAGCTAACTGACGATGAACTTAAGAGTTGTATATCTTGCCCTGACTCCTTCGAATTGGTTTCATTAAAACGATTAAAGAGACGTAATATTAGTGAGTCGCCGGACGAATTATGGGTTACGAGTGAAGCAGTTCGGTTGTGCTTCAAAGGAGATATGTTACCTGCATATGTTTATGCCGATAGTTTAAGGATCAAGGTGGAGCCATTTGTATTTCCTGTGTCGCAATGCTCACGTTGTTGGAAGTTTGGTCATACAGCAAGAGTGTGCCCATCTAAAAAAATATTATGCCCAAAATGCGGCAGTAACCACCCAAACTGTGAAACACAGCATTTTAAATGTTTAAACTGCGGTGGACCACACATGGCGCTTTCAAAAATATGTCCTGCATATTTAAAAGAAAAGAAACTTAAAGATCTCATGGCTGAGTTTAATTGCACATATAGGAAGGCTTTATTATTATACGTAGCACCCTCACAATGCAGGGAACAGTCGGAACCTATTACAAACACAGCTGACTTACTTCCGCAGCACCCAATAAATATCGATTTCACAGAGGGATCAAGCTTACCGTTATATGCAGAGGTGGTCAAAACTAAAGCAGTTGTCCATAATCCAACCACCACAAAAGGTAAAAAACGTGCTAAACAGACACCAATTGCTAAAGAGGATGAATGGGCAAACTGGACACCAAGAGAAGCTGCAGAAACAAACGAATCGAGTAATGATTCCGAGGAACCCAGAGAGAAAGAAGTACATTTTGAGGAGCTGATAGCTCGTATAAAGGAGATTATTTTTTTGAAGCAGAGCACGATAGCCGAAAAATTTAAAATGATAATCCAATGTTGTGTACAATGGTTAATATTAGTAGTTGTTGATAATGTGTCTGATTGGAAAATGATGAAGAGATTACTTGACTTCTTTAATGGATCACGATAAAACCAGTATTAAAATAAACATTCTACAATGGAATGCTCAAAGTGTGAAACCTAAATTGGTTTTGTTGGAACAATTATTAAATCAAGAAAATATACACATTACTGCTATAAGTGAGACGTGGCTAGAAACAGAAAGTTCCATGAGGCTAAGTAATTACACAATCTATCGTAACGACAGGTTTGATGGGTATGGAGGGGTTGCAATTCTTACCCACAAATCAATAAAATCTCAACTGTGTGAAGTCCAAATCAGTAACCAAGGTATAGAACTAGTTTACGTGAAAGTTTTTAATTGTGGCGTGCTAGAAAATATTATTTCCATTTACTGTCCACCCTCGCTTCGAACTTCTCAAAGCGATTGGGACGCTTTATTTTCGAGCGTTCCAAAAAATGCGCTTATTCTAGGAGATTTTAACGGACACCATTCTAATTGGTCAAATAAAACGGATAGTAGGGGTGTTCAAATTTTTGAAGCATTGATGGACAATAACTTTATTTCTTTAAATAATGGTAGCCCTACTCGTTTAAAAATGGTTAACCTACAATGTCAAAAGTCCTCACCCGACATTTCTTTGGTATCATCCGACATAGCATTGCTTTTCAACTGGTCAGTCATGAATGAGACATTAGGGAGTGATCATAGGGTTATTAAAATCACTTCAAATGTCCAGGGTAGTCCTCCATCAACAGTACGTAAAAATTTCAAAAATGCTGATTGGATCTCGTACAGTGAGTTACTCAACACTCTTTTTTCTGAATTTTATTTTTCTGGAGATTTACAGACCGATTATGACACCTTCATTGATTATATCAACTTGGCCTCTGATATTTGTATCCCTTTAGTTAAAATTAACCCTAACCCGGATAGTAAATTTCTGCCTAAACCTTATTGGAATTCTGAGCTGTCTAAATGTGTGGCTGAACGCCGGTTTGCATTATCTAAATTTAGACGTAATCCAAACCCTCAAAATTATGAAATATTACAAAATAAAATTAGTAAATCACAGAAAATGATTCGTGCAGCTAAAGGTAAAGCGTGGGGTAAATTTTGTTCTTCATTAGATCATTCTACATCGCAATCAACTGTATGGCGAAAAATGAAATGGCTAAAGGGACACAAATATTCCAACCATCACATAGACAAAGACAAGGCTATTGATTTGCTTCTTAGTTTAGCGCCGGACTTTGTATCCCCGTGTGATACACCTTTTCACACAAATAACCCGGAACTTGATGTTATGATCTTGCCCTCAGAATTTCAGAAATGTGTCCGACCAAAAGATACTGCACCTGGAGGTGATAATATTTCTTACTCCATGATAAAGAGATTACCTCAAAACGGTAAAAATATATTGATTAAGTTGTATAATCAAATTTTAATCTCTGGTTTTGTTCCTAAACAGTGGCGCGATATTGTAATTGTGCCGATCCCTAAACCGGGTCGAGACTCCCAAAGTTTAACATCCCTGCGTCCCATTTCAATGATTTCATGCGTTTGTAAAGTTTTTCATAACATTTTAATAAATAGATTAGAGTGGTTTATCGAAAAACATATGCTTCTATCAAATAACACTACAGGTTTTAGAAAATGTCGCTCAACTGTAGATAACTTATCCGTCTTAGTTTCTCGTATACAAATTGGCTTCTCTAAAAAACCAGTTACGGTGGCTGTTTTCATAGATATAAGCAATGCATATAACTACGTAGACGTCAAAAATCTACTTAAAATCATGCAACGAATTGGAGTGGGATCTAGAATTTGTAACTATATCTGGAACTTTCTTAAGCTGAGAAATCTTAAAATTACAATAGGGAATCACGAATTAAGTCGTACATCCGGTCGGGGATTAGCACAAGGCGACCCATTGTCACCATTACTTTTTAATATAGCCACCATGGACGTTTGTAATAATAGTAGAGGTGTATTCTTATCGCAGTATGCGGATGACTTTGTGTTGTACACCACTTGCAGTAGTATCTCATCGGCGCAACAACGCTTACAACTCGCTTTGAATAAGATGACTAAACTACTCTCGAATCTAGGTCTTGAGATATCCCCCATAAAAAGTAGCGTATGCATTTTTAAGAATGGGGTAGTAAGAGACACTGTCACATTAAAAATTAACGAGGTATCGCTGCAGGTGGTGAACAATGTAAAATATTTGGGTGTTTGGCTTGACCGATCTCTTAGGTGGGCTAAGCATATCAATGAGACTCGAGAAAAGGTGCTTAAGTTGACAAATGTTTTTAAAATTCTTTCTGGATCTGGATGGGGAATACACCCCAAACATCTGAGACGGTTATACATCGCAACAATTCGAAGTAGAATTGACTACGCTTGTTTTCTTTACGACAGTAGCTGTGAAACTCACCTAAACAAATTAGACAGGGTTCAAAATATTTGTATGAGAGTTATCGGTGGCTTTATTGGAACTACAGCCATTCATGTTATGGAAAATGAATTGAACTTGCAACCTTTAAAGTTTCGTAGATATTATCTGGCGGGTAAATATTGGCTTAAAATAAAATCATACGCTGATAATAATATTATTTCTGTGTTACAAGAACTACACGAGCGTTGTCAACAACCGCACTGGCGTAGAAAGGTTCCGCTGCTAGCTAGAGTTCACGATTCACTTGAATCGCTGTCTGTCTACATAAGCCCGCAGCTTGAAATGTTCTCATTGGATACTTGGGTTCACAGAATTGATTTGTCTCAAATTGTATTACCCAAAATACATGGTTTGATTGCGGCTAAAAAGTGCTACCAAAGTAATAAGTTAAGTGAATTGTGCACTATCTATTTAAATGATACCTTTTCAGATTTCTACAAAATCTATACAGATGGGTCCAAAGATAAAATAGGCGCTGGAGCAGCGTTTTTCGATCCACAAACCAAGCTTGCTGTGCAATTAAAGGTAAACTCAAAATGCAATATAATGTGTACAGAACTTATTGCAATAGAGGAAGCATTATCTTATATCGACTCATTTGAAAGCGGTAAATATGTTATTTTGTGTGATTCGAAGAGCGCTCTTCAACATTTAATCCGATGTACCACGAATTATCGGGGTACTCCGGTTGCATACAGGGTCATTAAATCCATATGTCAACTTATTTCTAAAAAGAAGAATATTGTCATCCAGTGGATACCGGCTCATGTTGGCTTGAAAGACAATGAGATAGTAGATGGATTGGCAAAAGATGCGTGTGATAATGGGTTGGTTTGTCCATACCTTCCGGTTCACAGTGATTTCTTGTACACAGTAAAAGAAGAATGTAGTAAAATGTGGCATGAACACTTCGATCAGAGGTCACTGAGCAAGGGGATTTGGTACCGGACGATCCAACCGTCACTTTCTCGTTGTCCGTGGTTTGACCAGTCCAACATGAGTCGATCAGAAATTGTTGTGGCTCTTCGGCTTCGATCGGGCCACGTACCTATGAACAGTTTCGCTTATCTTATGGGTAAAGTTACTTCTCCAAATTGCCCTGACTGTAACATAGTAGAAGACACTTACCATATTCTGATGGAGTGTGCCCGGAACGAAGCCGAAAGAATTTCAATTCTACCCAAGTCACTAGATGTAGGTAGATGTAACAGTATTCTTGCAGTCCCTTTGTCAAAGGACGCAAGAGCCTTATATTAACTAGCTAAAATAGGATTTAGAACATGATTGTAATATTGTTTATAGAATAACTGTTTGTACCGATGAGGGTGGCATAATCAGTTTGTGATTAAACCCTCTATAAAACAAATAAAGAGAAAAAAAAAAAAAAAAACTCACCGTAAATTTCTCTAGTGTTAGCAATTTGGTTCGATGTATTGATGAAAGAATTAAATAAATCTTTCAAACCTACATGGTTTATAGTAGTATAACAGTAGTAGCTACCCTAATTTTAAAATTACATAGGTTTTAAAGAATAGCTGTGTCCGTGTATTATTTTTGTCTGACCAGGTTTACAAATGGTTAACAATGGGCTGCAGCCGAGCCACAGCCAGGACAGCAGCCGAGTCACAGCCAGGACAGCAGCTGAGCCGCAGCCAGGACAGCAGCCGAGCCGCAGCCAGGACTGCAGCCGAGCCGCAGCCAGGACTGCAGCCGAGCCACTACCAGGACTGCAGCCGAGCCACAGCCAGGACTGCAGCCGAGCCGCAGCCAGGACTGCAGCCGAGCCGCAGCCAGGACTGCAGCCAGGACTGCAGCTGAGCCGCAGCCAGGATTGCAGCCGAGCCGCAGCCAGGCAGAGGAGCAGCCAGGACAGCAGGCAGGTCAGTAGACAGAGTAATAGAGGCAAATGCAAGTGTGATATGTTTTCTAAACTTACTGATTTTCTTAAAAAAATTACGAGTATAGGATTAACACTTCGATCCACAACTACCCAACTTGTTCATACAAAAGTAGACTCTAAACATCGGAATTAAGGCCTATAGTGGCGTGGATGTGAGAGGACACCGGTGTCCTCTGAGCTAGGACAGATTAATAAGTAAATGAAAATAATGAGAAAATAGAAAAGCGAAGTTTTCGAATTAGATATGACAAAATGTAATAAAGTATTGAGTATAGATGAAATGACTTTGCTCAGTGGATGCAAAATTATGGAAAAAAGAGCAGTAAAATGAGCGATATTAAGGATAGACAATAGGGTCACTAGGATAGGAGTAGAGGTAGCTTGATATGACAACTTTTTGGTATACCTTCAAAATACTAGGTAGGTCAATGTATAGGCAAAATAAATGATACGATTATGTAAACAACTTAAAGTCCCATCTTACATAACAATATACAACATAAAACAATCATATAGGTAAAAAAAAAAAAAAAAAAAATACGATCGGTTGTTGAATTACAAGGAAAGAGGGTCTTATCCTGAATGAGGGTACTAAGCCGTTAAATAAATGTATTATCAGCTGTTCAATATTTTGTCACGGTTCCAGCGAGTGTCATCGAAAGAAAGTAGTTGTAAAATTTGCTTAAATTAACGGTCTTTAAAAAGTAGTAAAACCTTGATGCTGTTAAGAAAAGAGAAAAGAATATTAATCCATGGTATAGGTTAGTTTTATAAATTCAAGGCATAATGAATTAGTAAATCTCATTGTTACCCCTAAAAATTCTTAAAACAGTCATGATTAGTTGGATAGTTTTTTACTGAAGCATTAGAGGGCTACATCTGGAAAACTGATAAAGAGTTCATAATTTCTTTGAAATCTCACAAACTAACGGTGGTGTTGACGCTCACGTCAATTTGTCATCACCTGCGCCACTAGTCATTTAAGTTAGCAATAATTGTTAGATTATAAGTTTAGCTATAAGAATTTTAGCAGGCGTTAATTATTTTATGACCTCCATGATTTTTTAAATGTCATGTCTGACAATTATACGAGTCCACTGCAAGCTACGATCCTGATTTTTTAATTTCCAAAATTCCCTAAAAGTTCCCACAATTTTATACATGGTCCATACGAACCGGATATTATATTATCTACAACTAGCAAAGTGGAATAAGCTGAATATTGGATATTTTGGAAATTATATCGAAAATTACCAGAGTGACGAGGTGACGTACACGTTTTGGAAAAAAAGTGAAGTGAAGATCAATTCAAAATAAAACTAGAAATGTTAAAGCCAAAGCATTGTAATATTAATTAAATTCACCCAACACTCATTAAATTAAAACAGGTAATATAAAAAATCTAGGTATTAAGTAGCGATTATAAGAACTTAAATAAGGTTAGTAACATATTTTACACAATTTATTTACAAGGTATTATTTACAGAGTATTAGGTTGAATTATATTTGTAAAATATAGTTAACCGGTGCTTAAAATACAGTACAGTAGTGTTAGTATTAACCTACATTAGTTAACTATTTATTTTTCAATTTACAAATATTATTTCTTCAATTTAACCTTTCCAATTATTAATTGTTGCTTTGTAAACCTTTAAAATAACGATAAGTAATTAATTTCTTTGTTACATTATTCCATCAGAATAGCAAACCTTACCTACCTACTTAACTACGGTAGTTCATTATAATTTGCAGTGGTCAAAGGTCAAAATTGTAAAATTAGTTAATAACTCAGACCAATTGTTGTTTAGTGTTATTGTTCATTACGCTAGGTATTTTTGTTATATAGTTTCGTTATTTAACATTATAACTCTATAATTTCAGGTCTACGACACCCTTCTTTCAAAATGACTGATATTAAAGATCTTAAAAAGAAGCGTAGCAGTTATAAGGGAAGATTAACCGTATTTGAAACCTATTTAAAAAAATTTCAAGAATCTTCGGTAAACCCGTCTCAGGTAATGGAGTTACAGTTGCGAGTCAACAAATTAGATGATTTTTATGACGAATTCAATGAAGTTCAATTAAAATTAGAATGTATTTGTGACGTTGACTCTGAGCTACTTGAAAGAACTTCAATTGAATCGCAATATTATGGGTTGATGGCTCAAGCAAAGGTGCTATTAAATAAATTTTCAAAATCTGAGCAAGAGGAAGTAGTCTACCACCAGTAGTAAGCGTCAGTTCGTCAAGTTGCCCACCATACAGTTACCTAAATTTACAGGCTCGTACGATAACTGGCTCGAATTTCGAGATACTTTCACTAGTCTCATTCACGGCAATGACGATATAGATGAGGTCAATAAAATCCATTACTTGAGGTCATCATTAACAGAATCTGCTGCTATCGTTATTCAGTCTATCGAGTTTTCTGCTCAAAACTATAATATGGCATGGGAACTTCTTTGTGAGCGATTCGATAACGAAAGAATATTGATTGACAATCACGTTTCAGCGTTGTTCGATATCGAATCAATCACAAGGGAGTCCTCAACTGCATTAAAAGGCATCGTAGACAATATTAACAAAAATATCAGAGCGTTGAAGACATTGGGTGAACCTGTACACAATTGGGACACATTACTTATTTACATTATTAAACAAAAGTTAGACACAAAAACATTTCGAGAATGGGAGGAATATAAAGGGCGTATTGATAAAACAAAAAGAATCACTTTTGATCACTTCATGGAATTCATGCGTAATCGCGCCGATTTGATAGAAACTCTGGAAAAGTCACGTCATTCCACAACTAATTTAAAACACAACACAAAAATAAAATCCTTTGTTACGACAGACAACACCAGTAGTTCATCACAAAACTGTCCTAAGTGTAAAGGCGATCATAACCTCAATTCATGCCCACAATTTCTATCACTAAATGTCAACGATAGAATGTCGTTGCTACCTAGTTATAAAGTATGCTATAATTGTTTGCGTCACGGTCATTATCCCAGTAATTGTAAGAAACAAGGTTGCAAAATATGTAAGCGCAAACACCACACGCTTATTCATAACCCCGAATACAAACAAAGATCCGTTTCTTGCAAATCAGCTGGGACGACTGATAAGAGTAATAGTGAGTCATCCTCCACCACCGACACAAACAATCACGTTGCGCTCTCAGCCAATATATCGGCACATTCGCATACGACTAGCTCGGGTAACATTCTTTTGTCGATTGCACTAATTAAATGTTATGATGTAAATAACAAGGAACACATCGCTCGAGCGCTTCTCGACTCAGGTAGTTCGGCTTGTCTAATGACGGAGAAATTATATAATAAGTTAAAGTTGCCTTTCATAAACACAGATAGATCGATCCAAGGCATAAACAATTCTCTGTCTCATGTTAATAAAATGTGCCGTGTACATATTAAATCGTTGCACGAATCATACTCAAATGATCTAACTTGTTTTGTCTTACCCTCAATTACAGATAATGTTCCTGCTAAACAGGTACATGTAAATATACCTACAAATATTCACTTAGCTGATCCATATTTCCACACACCGGCTACTATCGATATGATTATAGGAGCTGACGTATTTTGGACTTTATTAGGATCTGATAAGATTTTATTAGGTGATGGGAAACCAACACTTCATCAAACTAGGCTAGGTTGGCTAGTTTGTGGCCCAATTAACGGCGGCTGTAATTATAATATTAATTCTTCCCAACATTCTTCAATAAAATGTAATTTCTAATTGATAATTACGAAATTAAAATGATAATTACGAAAGTTCTTCCAGCTTGAATGAGTTAGATGACATCCGAAACCAATTGACGCGTTTCTGGCAGCTCGAGGAAGTTAGCCATGATGCAACAACTTATTCAGCTGAGGAGAACATGTATGAAGAACACTTCATAAAAAACACGACGCGCTTGTCAGATGGCCGTTTTAGTGTTAAGATCCCGTTGAAGGAATCTCCAGAGAGTTTAGGCGACTCATATCATCGTGCAAAACGATGTTTCCTGTCAATAGAGCGCAGGAACCTCAGCCAACCTCCACTTGACAAAATGTACAAAGACTTCATGACCGAGTACATTTCTTTAGGCCATATGTCGGAGTGTCACATCAATGAAGATTTGCGGTCATATTTTGTTCCTCATCACGGAATCCTACGCGAAAGTAGTAGCACCACAAAATTACGGGTTGTATTTAATGCTAGTGCACCCACTACCTCTGGACTTTCTTTAAATGCAATACAGATGGTGGGGCCTACCGTTCAGGATGATTTGACTGCAATCCTTCTTAGATTTAGAACTCATAAGTACGTCCTCTCTGCTGACGTAGAGAAAATGTACAGGCAGGTGTCTGTACACCCTTCAGATAGGCACCTGCAGCAAATAATTTGGCGTGATGATACTACTAGCACTCTTAAAACGTATCAATTAAATACGGTAACGTACGGTACGGCTAGTGCACCTTTTCTCGCGACTAGGTGCATCAAACAAATAGGTCTGGAATGCCATGATCAACGGGTCGCTGAAGTCATTCTCCATGATTTTTATGTCGATGACCTGTTGACCGGTGAAGACGTGTATGAGGAAGCTCTCATGTTGCGTCATAAGGTGACTGATACTCTTGCTTCTGCTTGCATGCCGTTAAGGAAGTGGAAATCGAACGAGCCCACTTTAATTTCAGATCCATCTGCCGAGTCTTGTTTCGAGTTCCACAAGGAAGGTGATGTCTGTAGTAAAACGCTAGGTCTCAGTTGGCGAACTGACACAGATGATCTCATTTTCCCCATACAAGTTCCTGACTGCATAGAAAATACTAAGCGTGGCATGTTAGCAGTAATTGCACGAATATTCGATCCTATAGGGTTATTAGCACCGTGTGTCGTGAGCATGAAGATGTTGCTAAAAGCTAAAATGGGATGATCCGTTATCACCTGACGTTGCAACAATATGGGCGAACATAATTAAAACATTACCATGCATTCACAATTTACGGGTATCACGTCGCGTTCTCTGTGACATTACGACAGACACTTCGAATTTCATATTTTTACCGACGCTTCGGAGCAAGCATATGGCGCTTGTTTATATATTCGTAGTACCAATGAGCAGGGTGACGTCGACGTTCGATTATTAACAGCCAAAAGTCGCGTCGCTCCTATAAAACCACTAACTATACCGCGACTGGAGCTCTGTGCCACTGTGCTTGGCGTACGTCTATATCAAAAGGTTGCTAGTTCCTTTCACATTAAACCGTCTAGTATTGTTTTTTGGACTGACTCCATGATAGTGTTGGGTTGGTTAAAAATGTTGCCAATTAAATTAAATACTTTCGTTCGTAACCGTGTTGCCGAAGTGTTAGAAACCTCCGGTGCATGTACCTGGAGACATGTACCGACCCACGACAATCCAGCCGATTTAATAACTCGCGGAGTGGAACCTACCGCTATGCAATCACTGGATTTGTGGTGGTTCGGCCCATGTTTCTTAAAACACGCTCGTACTACATGGCCACCCACTGCTATCAATACAGACACCTTACCAGAAATTAAATCTACTATTTTAGTTAATTTAGCCCAAGATCATCATGCTACTAAACATTTATTTAACGGAATAATCGAGTTTAATCGATTTTCCAATTTTAATCGATTACAGCGTTCCATTTGTTATGTTCTCCGTTTCATTAGTAATTGCAAAGGACGTTCCATAACAAATATATCTTGTTTTAATACTCAGGAATTACAAGATGCGCTGAATGTTATTATTATTCAGTCGCAAAAGGAGTCTTTCCCTGAATATAATTTATTAATTAATAATACAAAGTTACCTCATAAAAATAGATTATTAAGTTTAAATGTGTTTCTCGATGACAATAAAATTATTCATGTAGGGGGTAGGTTACACAATTCCGAATACTCATACACCAAGAAACACCCCATATTATTACAGTCCACTCATCACTTTGTTAAACTTTTATTTCAATCTGAGCATATAAGGTTAATGCATGCAGGTCCTCAACTGTTGTTAAGTACAATAAGAGAGACCTACTGGCCACTCGGTGGTCGTAACTTAGCCAGAGCCTGTTATCGTCAATGCGTTCGGTGTCAGCGACTAAAGCCGCGGACAATTACTCCTCAAATGGGTAATCTCCCACTGAGCAGACTCTCGCCAGCTGACTTCCCCTTTCAAAACGTAGGAGTTGACTACGCGGGCCCTATAACCGCGGCTAGTCGCCAAGGCCGCGGATGTAGATTGGTGAAGGTATACATCGTTATTTTCGTGTGCTTCACCACGAAGGCCATTCATTTAGAGTTGGTTGGTGACTTGACGAGCAGCAATTATTTACAGGCTTTGCGGAGGTTCATTTCTCGGAGAGGAAAACCTCTCAACATTTACTCCGATAACGGAACTTCATTTGTAGGAGCCTACAACGAGATATCTGATTTCTTGAAACGCAGCTGTGACTCCTTATCTGATACTGCAGCTCAAGATGGTATTAACTTCCATTTTATACCTGCTTATGCTCCACATTTTGGTGGTCTTTGGGAGGCGGGTGTCAAATCGACCAAATTTCATTTGTTCCGAGTGTTGGGCAATTGTAATTTAACATACGAGGAGCTTAACTCCGTCTTAGTGCAAATCGAGGGTATTTTAAATTCTCGACCGCTCACACCGCTATCGTCGAACCCAGAAGACCTGTTGCCTCTCACTCCTGGTCATTTTTTGATCGGACGTCCTATCACGTCTCTGCCTGTTAAGGATGTCTGGGACTACTCCACTCCTTACTTAACGCGCCATCAACGCATCGAGCAGTTGCGGCAGCATTTTTGGACGAGATGGAGCAAGGAGTACGTCTCTGAACTTCAACAGCGTGTAAAATGGCGGACCAGCAAAGACAGCCTGAACCTGGATTCCCTCGTTGTCATCAAGGAGGACAACCAGCCACCCTTGAAGTGGAAGTTGGGCCGCGTTGTTGCTCTTCATCCTGGCACAGACGGCATAAGCAGAGTTGCCGATATCAGGACCTCAACTGGAACTGTCAGAAGAGCATTCTCCAAGATCTGTCCGTTGTTGGAAGACAGCTGTTGAAAGGCAAGCTTTCAACGGCCGGCGGCATGTTGACGCTCACGTCAATTTGTCATCACCTGCGCCACTAGTCATTTAAGTTAGCAATAATTGTTAGATTATAAGTTTAGCTATAAGAATTTTAGCAGGCGTTAATTATTTTATGACCTCCATGATTTTTTAAATGTCATGTCTGACAATTATACGAGTCCACTGCAAGCTACGATCCTGATTTTTAATTTCCAAAATTCCCTAGAAGTTCCCATAATTTTATACAGGTGGTTATACTGTGTTCAAAAGAGAATTGTCCAATTCTACCCGCATTTTCTTACGTGGAGGTTTACTCATTTTAAAATATAACGAGGTTCGTATTAGTAATAGAAAAGAAAATAAAAGTGGGTATCTGTTTAATTGAAAATTGCGCAGGCGTCATACGTAATAGAAACCAATTGATAGTTAGAGTTATTATTAAAAATTAAAATTAAAATACCTTAATTAGAGACACAATAGAAAGACAATAGGTGTGCGGACGCCGGCGTCCTCTTGGGAAATAATGAATTAAAATTATTTTTTCGTAAAAACTTGAATGACTTATTCCTAAGGGATAGCCTAAATCAGATTCAGAAATTGCAACTGTTGAATCTTATACATTGTCATCGAATGGTATCGAATAGTATCGAATAGTATCGAATAGTATCGAACAGTATCGAATAGTATCGAACAGTATCGGATAGTATCGAATAGTATCGAATAGTATCGAACAGTATCGAATAGTATCGAACAGTATCGAATAGTATCGAACAGTATCGAATAGTATCGAACAGTATCGAATAAGTATAGAACAGTATCGAATAGTATCGAACAGTATCGAATAGTATCGAATAGTATCGAATAGTATCGAATAGTATCGAATAGTATCGAATAGTATCGAATAGTATCGAATAGTATCGAATAGTATCGAATAGTATCGAATAGTATCGAATAGTATCGAATAGTATCGAATAGTATCGAATAGTATCGAATAGTATCGAATAGTATCGAAGAGTATCGAATAGTATCGAACAGTATCGAACAGTATCGAACAGTATCGAATAGTATCGAATAGTAACGAATAGTACCGAATAGAATCGAATAGTATTGAACAGTATCGAACAGTATCGAATAGTACCGAATAGAATTGAATAGTATCGCACAGTATCGAATAATACCGAATAAAATCGAATAGTATCGAATACAATCGAATAGAATTGACACCAAAATAGTAACAATTCATAGGAATTTAAATCTATGAGTACAAAGGCGGTCTTAACGCGGAGTTATAGTTTAACCCATAAAGAAAAGCACAATCCGGTGTCATAAAAGTCCGTTTGCAATGCGTTTTCTCTAATATAAAAATCTAATGAAATACAAAACGGCCGGTAGCGCCCTTGCATAGATTACACAGTTTTAAATAGAAGACTAATAAACATTATTCTTTGCCTAGGATAGATGATTAGAAGCATTAGTTAGTGGAACATAATCTACTATCAGAAGCCGGTGGCTTCGCCCGCGCTTTCGTCGTTCGATGATAAAGTAGCATCCTATGCGTGAGAGAATTGTTTTAAAACGGGTTCAGTGGTTTTTCCATTACAACCAAAAAAAAGGACTATTATAGATATACGACTTTAGACCAAGCAACTGTTTACTACTGTAGACAAGGCTAGCTATAGTAATTAATAAACAAAAAAAAAATGGTAATTTAAAAAACTAAAAAACCCGACTGCTTTTCTGAGTATTCATGAAAAAGCCCTAAAACAAGAAAGTCGTTGTAGCAGTCGGGACCCATTACATCATAGATTTACTGACTAGACGGCTGACTTTCTAGAATGGGTCCCGACTGCTACAACGATTTTCTTGTTTTAGGGCTTTTTCATGAAAACTCAGAAAAGCAGTCGGGTTTTTTAGTTTTTTAAATTACCATTTTTTATTTTTTACTTTTTAAGTTTTTTTTTTTTTTTTACGATATCACTTTCACAGTAATTACAAATCTAACGACACCTCGCAAACTAAAATCCATCGAGCCGTTCAGGCTACAGAGCGTGCCAAATATTTGAATTTGGCGCCAAAAATTCGCCATTTTGTTTTTTTTTTATTTTGATATACCCAGTGTCACTCTCACAGTAAATACGAATCTAACGACACCTCTCAAGCTAAAATCCATCGAGCCGTTCAGGCTGCAGAGCGTGCCAAACAATTATACATACATACATACATACATACAAACATACATACATACATACATACTCTCGAAAAACATAACCCTCCTTCTGGCGCAGTCGGGTAAAAAGACTGCTACCGTCACACCGGAAAGACAATTCGAATTTAGTAGAATCCCTTTAGGTTAGACAAAACTATTACTAAAGTACTTTATAATTTAAGGATTAACATTTGCATGGACAAGGTTCTGATCCCCTTGAGTTAGTTTGGCGGTGGACTTCTAGGGTCGATATTTGATAAAATGAACAATGCAGGTCTTGCATTGAAGCTTCCGAAATGTAACTTCTTTCGTTCTAAAATTGAATCCTTTTTGGGTTTTCGAAGTCTCAGGAAAGCTAAAAGAATAAGGAAAGTAACTAATAGGTGTGGTTGATAAATTTCCTACTCCGAAAGATGTATGGACATAATGTTAGGCAATTCTTAGGACCGGCTGATTTCTTCTTAGGCGTTTACTAAAAACTTTGGGATAAATAGCTCGACTTTCAAAAAACTTAAAAGAATGTCTCAAAGACTTGGAAAAAGAAATAAGAAACTATGTTCACACAGTTAAAAGTAGAAGTAGTAGAACTAGCACCTCGAACTATCGTGAGTTCTAAAATTATAATGCTGTTACCGAATTACGTACGGGCGCGAGTTAACACGGTGTAGATAGAATGTTTTCATACAATAAAATGGAGTAATTAAATGAGACCAGACGCTTAATTTAGTAAGCTTACTTCTCCAGAATAGTAGCACTCGGTTGAAAACCCTAGCCTAGCAGTAGTAAATAATTTGAATAGATTTAAACGTTATCTAATAGGATTGAAATTCACTATTTAACCGATTATAACTTTAAGCCATTTGATCGCGATATAATTCATAAACCAAGGCACTTCTATGTTGAACGTAAACGTTCTAAGTAGGAACCCGTTGTAGGGAGTGCAGTACATCATACATCTTTTGTAGTTTGGTTAGCTTCGGTTAAAATGAAAGATGATAAAATTCAAAGAATAAAATTATTATATTGGATAATTTAGATTGGAATCAAATTAAATACCTATGTTGAATAAAATTTGCGATATGGCGTAGTTTTAAAATAACGGAAGAAGGACTTAACTGGTATGGGCCAAAGTGTCAGATGCAAGTTTTACTTGCTGTTCATGATAATTTTGTCACTTTTTAAATTAGTAATAAAATACTATCAAATAAATAAAGTACCTAACTAAATATGAGAAAAATATGTTAGTATGAGAACGCACTCAGGGTGCTCATTGAAAGAACACTTTTACATCCCATGGCTAAGCCATTTGAGTCTTAACACAAATTACATGATCCCGCCGTACGTGCTAAATTCTTTGAATGAGAGCAAAAGATAGATATAGATATATGTATATAGAATTGCCTTTAAACCAATTAAAAATACAAATACTAGGCTATTTCAGTTTCCAATGAATATTTTAAATTATCCGCTGTACCTTTTCGAGTAATTAAAATAGAGAATACTTTCACCAGTTTGAAGTCCAAAGAGTATTATCAGAAACAGTAATATTAGTAATGGTTGCTAAATGCGGTTGTTACAACTGTGACTGCGAGTGCGCTGGGTCGAACAGCTCAGGTGTTTAATGCTATAAATTCAATTATTGTTGAAGATTTTATAAATGAAGCGTTAAATATAATAGGATGTACTTAGGAAAAACAAAAGTAAATTTTTGATAAGACTGGAATCCCCCGGCCGATAAGTAAAATGTGAAATAACTGGTTAGGGTAGAAAAAGAAGTTGTAGGGACACAAGGTAAATGCGTAATCAGCATTATTATTATGACGCACGGCTGCGCCCGTGACACATAGAGGATTTTGTTCAGTCGCAAATAAACTACAGTCGTAAATGGTCGTTTCAATTAGTCTCTACCCCAACACAAGTAATAGAACACATTCAAATATCAAACCACATCTTTGATAACCTAAACCCCCAAATTGGTGACCCCTGTGAACTTTAGTGTTGTTTTTTTAATTGGTGAGATTAGACTGGAACGGAAATGAATCCGCAACATAGTGCTACACCACGTGCACAGGAAGTGAAGGGAGACAGGTCCGGCGACACCAGCGAAAAGGAGCTGGCAAGCATAACCATCACTTCACGAATCCCCGAGTTCTGGGCAGACCAAACGCGACTCTGGTTTGTCCGGTTCGAGGCTGCGGTGGAAAATCAGAGACTGAGCGATGCCGCCAAACAGGATCTAGTAGTTACCAAACTGAGCAAGGCTGCTATAGAGCAGGTGAGCGACTTGTTGCTCGCTCCACCGGAAACTCGGAAGTACCAGACGCTGAAGGAAAGGCTACTGGAAGTGTTCGAGGAGTCGGAATCGAGGAAGCTACAAAAACTGATCAGTGAGATGGAGTTGGGAGATCAGCGACCATCACATTTGCTACGGCGTATGCGTGAGTTGGCCAGGGAGAGAGTGCCTGACGAGACTCTAAACTTGATGTGGCAATCACACCTGCCGACTTCGGTGCGAGCTGTACTGACAGTTACGGACTCAAAGAGTTTGGATGTACTCGCTACGATAGCAGACAAGGTGTTGGAAAGTACAGGAGAGAGTTCATCATCTGTATCAGAAGTCAAAACGGAAAAAGCCCAGAAAAAGGCCGCAGGGAAGACGAGTGACTTGTCATCAGATATCGGCAAAATCCGGGGGGAGTTGGCGAAGATCAACCTGCGGCTGGCAGGTCTAGAGCGTAGCAGAGGCAGACGGCGTCGGGACAGCGGCAACCAAAGATCCAGATCAGCATCGGTTGGCGAGAGAAAGAGTGATAAGTGGCTATGTTTTTATCACTACCGGTACAGGGAGAAGGCAACAAAATGTGTAAAACCCTGTAACTGGAGCAACGGAGCGGAGAAATCGGCGGGAAACTAGAAGTAGTGCAGCCGACGACGGGCCGTTGCACAATATACAACCGTCTGATAGTGTGTGATAAGAAAACAGGTATGAAATTTTTAATTGATACCGGAGCTAACGTGTCCGTAATACCTGTAAAGAAAAATCATTCACGTAGTTATTATAATAGGAATAAGTCTAACTTTACGTTGTATGCTGCTAACGGTACAGTTATAAAAACTTATGGTGTACAAACATTAACTCTAAATTTAGGATTAAGACGACCGTATACTTGGCATTTTATTGTAGCAGAGGTCAATCAGCCTATAATAGGCGCGGATTTTTTATTAAAACATAAGTTACTGGTAGATTTAAGCGGTCGACGTCTTATAGATGAAGTAACTACTTTAAGCTCAATAGGTTCGATTGTAGAGTGGAGGGAGCCATCCTTAACTACGATTGATAGTACTTGTATTTATGCGGAGATACTAGCGGATTTCCCAGAGATCACAAAACCAGTGTCTTTTAGGGAAGAACCCCCACAAGCAGTGTTTCATCATATTGAGACACATGGACCTTCCGTATTTGCTCGAGCGAGACCATTAGCCCCTGAGAAATACGTCAAGGTCAAGGAAGAGTTTCGGCGCATGCAGGAAATGGGAATATGCAGGCCGTCGAAAAGTCCTTGGGCCAGTCCACTGCATGTGGTACCCAAAAAGGATGGGCAGGTACGTCCTTGCGGGGATTATAGGGCCTTGAATGTTATTACAATTCCGGACAGGTACCCCATCCCGCGCATAAATGATTTTACGTATATTTTAGGTAATAAGCGAATATTCTCGCGTTTAGACTTAAATAGAGCATATCACAATATTTTAGTTGCACCTGAGGACATAGCAAAAACCGCAATTACAACTCCTTTCGGGTTATACGAGTTTACGCGTATGACTTTTGGCCTAAGGAATGCTGCGCAAACTTTTCAGCGATATATGAATAACTCGGTATTGCAAGGTTTAGAGGCACAATGCAAAATAGAATCAGAAGGTCAATCAGACTCCAGTTTTTACTTCTGTTATATAGATGACGTCATCGTGGCTAGCGAGACGCCTGAACTTCATAAATTACACTTAAGAGCGATTTTTGAGCGATTAAACCAATACGGTATAACCATCAATATGACGAAGTGTAGTTTAGGAAAAGAAAAACTAGAATTTTTAGGTTATGAGGTTACGACATCAGGAATAAAGCCATTGCCAGACAAAGTGCAAGCAATAATCGATTTCCCAAAACCCAAAACGGTAGATCAGTTACGGAGATTTTTGGGCATGATAAATTTTTATAGGTCTAGCTTGCCCAGGGCAGCAGAATATCAATCGGTATTAAATAAGTATTTACAGAACGTTAAAAAAAAAGATAAGTCCATTATCAACTGGTCGCCAGAAGCAGACATTACGTTCGCGAAATGAAAAACTAGCCTTCTGAACGCAACTGTGTTGTCGTATCCGATAATACAATACAAATAATACAAATAATACAAAATCTTTATTTCTGAACCAAATAGTTTACATTAGTAGGTGATTGGAGCCTCCTTTTAAGCATGTAATGCCTGTATTAGGAAACTCCGCTCTTCCACAGCAATATACAATATTTAATAACCTAGATTTAGAGCATGCTTGTGTGTTTGTGCGTATGATGGTGTGTTCCTGTATGATGATGTGTGCTTGTGTGAGTGTATGAATGTGTGTGTATGTTAGTGTTTGTGTGTAAATATACGTTCGTGTTTTACCTTATTTGTTGCAAAAGTGCCTCAGTGTCTTCGTAATTCAAAGTTTTTAACCAGTTGGTAAGAATTTTTTTACACTCGTGTAGTGGTTTGTTGTGTATATAAATCTTTCTATTTATTTTATTATAAAGTTGACATGACAATTTATTGTACTGAATGGCAGCAAATTTGGTTTTAGTTTGTGGAACCTTTGCTATGAGATCTTTCCGTCTCCTTGTTATTGCACTCGGATCATATGGTAGATTTTTATGTTTCTTTAGGATGGTATATATAATATATAGCTTTCTGACAGATAGTAGTCCACTTTCCTGATAAAGCATTTCAGTAGGGTATCTATTCCTTTTGAAATACATTATTTTTATCATGGCACGTTGTCCTCGTTCAACATGTATAAAATGTGATTTTGCTGCACCACCCCATATGGTTATACAGTAGGCTATTACTGATTGTGCTAGAGAGATATATACTTCATTTAATAAATTTCTATGAGAGCCTGATTTCTTTTTTATGTTTTTGGGCGCTATATGTCTTAAAGTTTTAAAAATCCACCCCAACTTCCTACACCGTAGGCGCGGGCTTGCGGACGGCGTGCAATGGGTAGCACGCTGTCCGATTGTCTGGTAACCGACCGGACCGAGCCCAAGTCGTCGACGGCGCGTTCTGTTCCCGCGCGCCTCAAGGAGCTGTCAGCACACCGAAGAGGCCCAGCCTGCTAACTGCAAGCAGGCAGGGTCGAAGCCTGCTGGGGTCAAGGGCCGTTTTCTGAGAGGAAGGCTCAGCCCCGGCACTATAGGCAACGAAGGAACGGGGTAGGTTTTTAGTCAGTAAGAGTCTGACACTACTTCCCGCTCCACCCAAGGGCGGGATTTGTCATTGGATGATTTTACCTACCATAAAAAAAAAAAAAAAAAAGAACCCCAACTTCCTAATCCTTCCAGTGACATATTCAACATGAGAGCACCATGATAATCTATGGTCAATAATTACACCTAGATATTTTGTTTTGAGAACTTTACTGATTGTAGGGCAAGTACAATCATTATTTTCAGTTTTTTCACATGAGTGTACTTTAATGTTGAACAATTCATCTGGTTGTGAACTTTTATAGATGGAGAAGCATATATAGTTGGTTTTCGTGGTATTTAACGTAAGAAGGTTGTTATCAAGCCAAGTCGCAATTTTGAACATACCTTTTTCTGTCTTAATTTTAACATCGGACCAACTATGTCCATGGAAGACAACAGCAGTGTCGTCGGCGTAGGAAAATATATCAGCGTTTTCAACTTTCATGTTACAGAGGTCGTTAATGTAGGCTAAAAATAGTGTTGGACCTAGAACACTACCCTGCGGCACGCCGAACGACACATCAGCATCATCACTAATATACTCTCCAATCTTTACCCTCTGTTTCCTATTTGTGAGATAATCTTTAAAAAAATTAAGAGGTATTCCCCTTACTCCAAGTTTTTCTAATTTGTTCACTAAGGTGGGAACGGAAACGGTGTCAAAAGCTTTTTTTAGGTCTAGAAATACCGTTAGGCATTTCTCCCCTCTATCTAAATAATCAGTGACTAATGTGGTTAGGGCTCCAACTGCATCCTCGGTGGAAACTCCATGTCTAAACCCAAATTGCGTTGAGGATATAATTTTAAACTTATTTAGATAGTTTACTAATCTGGAGTTTGTTAATTTTTCTATTACCTTAGACAGGGCTGGCAACACCGAGATAGGTCTATAATTATTGACATCGCTTCCATTCCCCCCCTTGTGGACTGGAGTAATAACAGATTGTTTCAGGGGAGCCGGGAATACCCCGCTTCTGAAACAGAGGTTAGCCAAATGGGCAATAACAGGTGCAAGGTCTTTATTACAGTATTTTAGGAATTTTGTTGATATACCATCCCAGCCAGGGGCACTATCAGACTTCAAGTTCTTTATGATACCCTCTACTTCCTCAGTGTCGGTATCCAAGAGGACGAATGAATTTAATTGCGTATTAAAATTGTTTTGTTGATGATCAGGACTAGTATTATTTCTCGGTTGTATTTGTTGAGCTAATTCTTTTCCGATATTCGCGAAATAGTTGTTAACGTAGTTTACTGAGTCATTCGGAGTAGGTTTGATATTTAGTAATTCTGCACTTTGATTTTTTGTGCTGTTGGTATATGTAATTGATTTTATGTTTTTCCATAATAATTTTGTATTGGCAACTGAGTTGGCTAGTAATTCTCTTTCATATTTCCTTTTAATTTTTTTAATAAGGCTGTTACAATAGTTTCTGTACCGGGTGTATGTGATTTTTAAAATGTCGTTGTGTGGGTCAGCACGTACGTTTTTTTGTAGTTTGTTTCGATTCTTTATACAACGGAGTATTCCAGGAGTAATCCACGGTTTGATTATACGTTTGTTATTGGAAATATTTCTTAATGTAGTATTATTCTGGATAGTTTCAGTAAGTTTTTCTATAAATACATCGGTTAGTACATTAGGATCATTACAGAACATCAATTCGCATATATTTTTTTCTTTTAGATAATTTATTTATTTATTTATTTATTTATTATATACTTTATTGTACACCTCATAATGAACATAGGATAAATATTACAAAAACTAAGTGTTCAATGGGCAATGCTTCTTCAAAGTTTAGGGTGGTAACGCTTTTATGTATAATTTTATTATTTTTTGTTTTCGATAATGATAAAAATGTAGTAAAGTGATCTGTGATTGAAGTTTGTAAAACAGCGATTGATGCACATATTTTGCTCACATTGATTCGTAACATTAAATGGTCTAGGCAATTTTGTTCCCTGGTAGGTAGTGTATGACCCGGTAATATGGCATAGGCAGACAGAGTGTTCAGGTAATTGAGGCGGTTATTTTGCTCAGTAGGCGTCTCAGTCTCTTTTGACCTAATATTGATATTTATGTCTCCAGCTATTACAAGGTTTTTTTGGGAGTCTATATTATCTAAATGTGAGCTGAGTGAGTCTAAGAAATTGCTAATATTTGTATTTGCCGGTGATCGATATATGCATAGCACAATGGTATTTACTATATCGACGTAGGAAAACGTATTTGCTGTAAGCCTCAAAACATGAAATGTTCACCAGAGCCAAAAAACTTTTTTGAAATTAGAAAAAAAATCATTACTCATAGACTATACATCGTAGAAACATGATTTTAAAAACGTATTTTTATTTTTCTTCATATTACATGTTGGCTATAAAGATATCTCTCTAACTCAATTATTACCAGTGTTTTTGTGGCTTACAACAAACATATTATTTTTTACAGATCTCTAAAACGCTGTAACCTTAGGGAATTTTCTATGGCAACAAAATATTTAAATTATGTTAATAACTATAAAATGATGTAAATGACATACTTATTTTTTTAAGTAAAGCTATAAAGACGTAAGCCATAGTGAAGAATTATCTTGCATTGATGTTATTGATTTAACTGAATAGAGTGGGAAAAATGTTTTACGAATAAAAGGCAGTTAGTTAGCTGTATTTATTTAATTTGTACTTTCAAAACATAATTATAATAAACACTGCTTTGTGTTACAAACCTTATTAGTATAACGAGTCAATAAAATCAAATTATAAGTAGAAATCAACCAAATTATTAATAAAAAAAAACATCTAGTAGGTAGGTACTTGAGATCAAAATAAAAAAAAAAAACAGAAATAGAAAAAAGGTCGATCTTCAATCCTCTTCATCAGTATCTGGCAAGCGGTCCACTGTTTTATTATTATGTTCTAGGTCCAGAAATTCTTTTGCGTAGTTAGATGGAATTATTTTTTTTAAAACAAGATTTTTCAGATCCTTATATTTTTGGGAAGAAATCGGTAATTTCACCTTATATAAATTTTCCTTCAGTTTGGTGTTACCCATATCTCCCAATGGAATTTCGAAACATTCAGCATCAGCTGCCATAGATCTTTTGATAAACATCACGTTTGGCTTTTTCTTTTTGAAAACTACAACACTTATCGTAGAAATATGCAGATTTAAATTCTTTTTAAATAATTTATTAACGATGTCATTAAAACCCATGAAAAAGTTTCCATCTCGTACATGAACTTCATAGGGAAACGGGTTTTTTCTAGCAATTTCCATGATCGTCGGCCACTGAGAAGGTGCCCACACAGTTGATTTTCTAACCGCACGCTCTATAGTTGCATGCATACTATCCACTGGCATGTACGTATGACCTGGGGTTAGATAATTTATTTGAATGACCTCTAAGTTTTCGCATTTAGACAGTGCATAACGTAACATGGCTAGTACGATTTTATTCTTGTTTTGGCCAAAACAAGAGTCGCAATAGAGTAGTAATGTCCTTATGTTGCCTCTTTTGTCAATGTTATTTGTAATATAATTGAACAAACAACTTGATATCTCGTTTGCTCCTCTGTGAGCATCGGTTTCTGTCCAAACATTGCAAAAACCATTTCGGGTTCCACTCTCATAAATTGTGAAATTATAAACGGCAATTTTGCGTGAATAGTATAAAGACATATTATTTGTACCATGTGGAGTGTTCAATACTTTTTGTAGGTCAAAACTTGCGCAAACAATGCTTCTGTCTTTTTCATGTAAATTTTGGTGAAACAGGAATCTTTTTTGAGAATCATCTTTGTCTTTTAAGTGTTTGTTTATTTTATCCATCTCTTCTTCTGTAAGTACATCATATGATTTATAAGAACATATTGAACATTTGTCTTTTTTGGGTATGTGGAATGCAATATTAAAGTTATTTTTAAAGAATGCCGAAAACACTTTAAGTGACATAGGTTTCTGATCATCTTCTCTACACTTCTCAGCATAAATGGAGTACAAGTTTGTAATGTTTTTTAATTCCTCTGGTAAGTATAACCGTTTACTATCCTTTCTACAATAGTGAGAAGGCAACAAAGGCAAGCTATAAATAAAAGCTTTGGCAAACTCAATAACTTCTGCAGGAGTTTTATTATGTGAAGTGTGTTTGCCTCGTTGGTCAAGTTTTGCAAAGCCTTCATCTGACGAATTTTCGGCTGTATATAGAATAAATCTTTGTGAGACATTAAGAGTTGCAATCAAAAATTGTTGACAAACTTGTCTCCTCGACTCACCTTCATTTATGTAATAACTGTATGTCACGCAGCGTCTAGAAGTAGCTGGCGAATCGAACTTACTGCGTCTAACACTTCTTTTTACTGTCGCTTGAGCAACCCAGTCTCTGCGTCTTTGCTGACTTTCAAGCCCCCAAAAATATGTAAATAAAGCACTACGGCGTTCTTCACTAATTTCAGAACAATTATTTTGGCATGCCTTTCCAACACAAGGATTTTCCTTCATTTTTTTTTCTTCTATGATTTTTCCCTTTGCGTTGGTGTAGCTTTCGCCTTTCAGTTTATTTTTATAGTTGCGTAATTTAATTTGTTTCTTTGTTTTACCTTTTTCAATATTTATAGTCTCAGATACATTTTCTGTGTTTTTCTTCTTCAGTCTTTTCTTATTTTTGTTCTTTTTCACTTTAGTTTTCTCTTCTGCTTCACTAGACTCATCATTCAATTCATCCCAACTGACAGAATCTTCAGATGGATATGCTTCATTTAGTAAAATAGTATCTGCGGAATCTTCTTCATCTACAAAATCTAGGTAAGATATATTAAAATTTAATTTGCGTTTTGATTTTCGAAGTTGTGATTGTTCAATTTTTCCACTGTTGTCAGGATACGTTAGATCTTTTGCATGAATAGTGTTTTGTGTCGTGATCTGATGTTGCAGATATGAGTTACTAGTTCCAGGTACTGGAGAATCATAATATTTTGAGTGGCTCCTTTCTCGGCTCTTGTAATTGTGACAAATGTCTTTATTCGAATAACCAGGACAGCTATTACCATCAGTATCATATGACGTGCTTTGGGGGACTAAATCATCAACATCTGCAGCATTAGCATCCAACAGTACGCTTCGGGGGACACTCACGGCGCGGCGTTGGTGAAGATCAGTTAAAGTATTAATATATACAGGGTCGACATCACACGACGTGCTTCGGGGGACACTCACAGCGCGGCGGTGAAGATCAGGTAAGGTATTAACAGGTACAGTGTCAGCATCAAACGGCGTGCTTCGGGGGACGCTTACAGTGCGGCAGTGAAGATCAGGTAAAGTATTAACAGGTACAGTGTCAGCATCAAACGGCGTGCTTCGGGGGACGCTTACAGTGCGGCAGTGAAGATCAGGTAAAGTATTAACAGGTACAGTGTCAGCATCAAATGGCGTGCTTCGGGGGACGCTTACAGTGCGGCAGTGAAGATCAGGTAAAGTATTAACAGGTACAGTGTCAGCATCAAACGGCGTGCTTCTGGGGACGCTTACAGTGTGGCAGTAAAGATCAGGTAAAGTATTAACAGGTACAGTGTCAGCATCAAACGGCGTGCTTCGGGGGACGCTTACAGTGCGGCAGTGAAGATCAGGTAAGGTATTAACAGGTACAGTGTCAGCATCAAACGGCGTGCTTCGGGGGACGCTTACAGTGCGGCAGTGAAGATCAGGTAAAGTATTAACAGGTACAGTGTCAGCATCAAACGGCGTGCTTCGGGGGACGCTTACAGCGCGGCAGTGAAGATCAGGTAAAGTATTAACAGGTACAGTGTCTGCATAACACGGCGCGCTTTTGGGGTCGCTCACAGCGTGGTGGTAGTGAGCATCAGGTAAATCATTACACACAGGTATATCGTCAACATTATCTGGCGTTCTTTGAAGGACACTCAATATGTCAGCTTTTGAATAATCTGGCGCGTTGTCATCGTCAAGTAAGTGACCATTTCTATCTAATGATATATCTTGTTCACGATCAACAGTTACAGTCACCATATAGGATGAATGGTCAAAGTGTGATGGCGAGTAATTAAAAGATTCGCAATTGTCTATTTTACACGGTGTCATTTGCTTCATAACTTCTTTAGTAGCTTGAAGATAAGTGTTTGGACTACGAAATGTAGGAGTTAGTTTTTCATAAAATGACCTTTTATTACTATCTGGTGTAGATGACAATACTGGGACGCTTACACCCTCAGTGTGAGTGCAAGTTTCGATTTGTGTACCTTGTTTGTAAATAATTTCACTCAAAATCTGAATTTTTGGCTTTTTCTTTTCCAAGTCATCATTTTTGGATTTTAGCTCATCTATCCACTGTCTTCGCTTCGCCATCTCGCCTGCAAAAACATTATTAAATATAATTGAAAAATTACAATACTTTTTCCCATTTTATAGACCTTGAACCTACTAATTAGACAATGAACTGTAATTGTAGATGAAGACTGATCATAATAATATCAATTAAGAAAATTTTCATACGTATAGGAAAAATTATTAAACAAAATTATAGGAAAGGTACAGGTTTTTTTTGTCGGTGGCCAAAACCCATCGAGATGATATGCTCCGTCCTTGAGCGAAAAACCAACCCCGTTCCTTCGTTGCCTTTCATACCGGGGCCGTGCTTTCCTTTTCAGAAATCAACCCCTGACCTTTGTAGGCTTCGACCTTGCTGGGCTGCTGACAACTCTCTAAGGTTCGCAGAAATAGTGCGCGCCGTCGACGACTTGGGTTCTGTCCGTACAGTTACCGGACGGTCGGACAGTGAGCTACCTATTGCTCACCGTCCGCAAGACCGCGCCTACGGTGGCATCGGCAATCGGGATCGGAATCCCGGCGGCGGCAACGGTGGCGGCTGAGGCATAAGCGCCATTGCCTTATGCGGTCGGCTTCCTGGACGGCCGCCTGCCACCCCTCCTCGCTCCGGACCATGGTTTGAACAAAGGCGCGGCGTGAGAGATTGCCGCCGCCAATCGCCCCCACCAGGACACGGCGATACTCTGCCCAAGCGGGGCACACCTCTACCGTGTGTTCCACCGTGTCCTCCGGGTGGTCCACAGGAAAGGTACAGTATAATTGACATTAACAACATAATCGACCCATATTCATCCCACTCCTGGGCAATAAAAATCACCAATAATTACAAGTACAATAACTTGTTTGGTCGTCAGACAACAATCGATAACCCCGATAGTGCACCCTTGCATTACCCTAATAATAAATAATACTACCTACCAACTTAAAATAATTTTGGTGTAACGTTGGTCATTATTATTTCAATATCAAGACTTCACGTCTAACTGTCTAAGGTATATCAATCAAAAACACTAACGACAAAAAAAAAATACTACAAAAGAAATTAAATAATATGGCATTGTGTATTCGTGTTTCTCTTTCATAGGTACATTAAATTAAACCAAATACCAATAGGTACCTAATAACGAAACTTTAAATTTTGAATAAATGCTCTAATAATACGTATTAAAATTACTAATAATTTATAGAAACACAAATTATACATACCTTGTACTATAAATCACTAACTAATACACAATAACCGCTAAAACCAGCACAGATTGCAACAAACAACAGTATCTAATGACGCGCGTGGACCGAATGCGGGCTGTGACTTGATGTAAACATGGCGGTGCAGCGAACACTGGGTTGCAACCAATAGCGTATCAGTATTCGTTGACAAGTATTTATTCCAATTAAAACGTTGTAAGTATAACGTAATTGCGATTTAATTTCCGTCAAAAATGTGTTATTTTGAATTGTTTGAAAAATAAATGCTGTTTATTTGTAGTAACTGACTATTAGTTATGAAATACTTACTGATAAAAGTAGTAAATATCTCTGTCGTCTAATAGATAAACCACTAAAATGATGTAAGTGTTGGCATTCAAAAAAACTTATCCTGCCAAAATAGCGTAAGCCTCTGTTTAAAAGATTTGCTGACGGCAAGAATGGCGTAAGCAACAAATGCACCAAAAATACTCGATTTTGGTAGACTTACGACAAAAAAGGCACTAATATTGTTCAAAAAACTTACGACGTAAGTGATATTTTTTTCGTCGTAAAAATATGAGACCCAGACCAATCGACGCAGTATTTTTATCTGATAAAAATGATGTAAAAAACGTAATTTCGATTTTTTGAGGCTTACAGCAAATACGTTTTCCTACGTCGATATCTACTTGAAGACATGAGGCTTGGGATAATTCTAATTCCCGAATTTTTGGTTTTAATGTATTTTTTGCATAGACAACCACCCCATCATTTTGATTATATTGGCGAGTTGTGACATAAGACTGATAATTGGCTAATTGTGGTATGGGTTTATTAACACTTAATCTACATTCTGTTAAGATTATCAAATCAGTTTCAAATGGAAGTGAAGATAGAGTAATAACAAAGTCATTAAAATTGCAGTATATACTCCTTATGTTCTGCGAAATTATAGTTAAATCATTTTTCCTAACGCAAATATGATTAGAAATACTCGACGGACTACATTCAATAGAATTAGAAATTTCAATTGTGTCCAGTTCATTAATTGTTTGAACTGTGTTACTCATACAGAGTATTGATAAGTAGAATTAAAGTCGCAGCTTGACCGTGGTAAGTATTATCCCTGATAGACAAGCGAGTGCAATATTTTATCATTGTATCAAAAAGTAATAGTTTGTTTAATATTAGTATAATTGTTGAGTGTATCACCATGTCGTTCATTTTAAAAAGTATATTATAATATATTTTGTTCTTCAATTTTTGAGATGTGTGTGTATGTGTTTGAGTTCTGCATGCAATTATATATGAAATAGTGATAAATAGGGTTTGAAATTGATTGTAGTGAGTGTATGTGTGTATACTTAAACTTATATAACATTTAAAAATAATCCTTAAAACCACTAAATTAATATTACTTAATGTGAAATGATAATATGTTTTTGACTGGAGTATGATCAAAAGGTCATTTAAACAGACAAAAACCGATAAAACAAGTATACCTTCTAGCATTTCATAATGATAATAAGCAAACAATAGTCATACTTTCTGCATTAGCTCCTGGATTTGAGCTTCACTACTAACGATCAAAGACGGAGCCTGGTCATCCCTCTTAACGAGTACTTTGCCATATGCAGTCCAGCAGTATTTATAAGCGCCGGATCTTTTCAAATCTCGAGCCAGGAAATATAAGCGAGAGCCCTTGGAAGTTAAATGCTCTGACAAAAATATTGGTATATCAACATCTGTCTTGAAGCCCAAATGTTTACAGCATAGTTTGGTCTTGTATTTTATATTGAAGTTCTTAGCCATTTTTAGAATATCGTTTTTGAGAAGTGTAGATCCTGTTTCTACAACTATGGGTGTGTTATAGTTCTGTTTATTTCCACGCACCCTATAAATATCTTTAATGTCACTTTTAATTATGGAACAATCAATATTTTGTGAAAGACTCATTACCATGTCTATTAAGTCTTGTCTAGACTCGCCTGTAATTTTAGGCACATTTTTTATCACAAAATTAGTTTTACGACATCCTGTTTCCAAGTCCTCGATCTTATGCTCCAAAGTTGTAATATACTTCTTATCTTCTTTCGCCTGAATTTCCATCTGAGACATTTTCTTTTCGAGATCTAGATTTTGTGACGTGAGGAGTTTAATTGTATCTTGTATGTTAATATTAGTTTCCTGGATATCTTTCAAGGTTAAAGAGACTTTTTGTAACTCACGTTCCTGTTTGGACATAAACAAAGCCATCATTTCCTTTATTTCTTTTTTGAAATCATCTAATTTTTCAGCAATTAAGATGTCCTCCCAACTTCTTTTTGTCCTCTGGGATACGTAATTAGGCGGCGTAATGTTGATGCTCATTTGGTCAATCTCTGACTCAGACACTGATTTATTCATCGGCGAAGCCATCGTATATATAGGAAGACAAAAACAATGTAGTTAATGTTAGATCTCAATATTCTATCCAGCGCAGCGTGGCAGCAGCGTAACCCGACTTGAGCTACTCAGGTAAGTAAATATTATTATGTTTTATGTTCTTACTTGCGAGCGACGTAGTAGATCACGGGTAATGACGCACGACGACAGTTGAGTCAGGTAGCGCGTAGCAATTGACGTAGCAGCGTAGCACTTGTAGCGGCCGCGTAGGCAAGGCGCGATGACGTATGTAGCCCAACTCGTAGACTGCACAGTAGTTTTGAGTCCGGAGAGCTATGTCGATTTGGCGTAGCGGCTATCACAGCGGTCTCAATGCGGCGCACACGGCGCGACCCAGGTTCAAATCTCACCGGACGGCGATGGCACTTTTTCTAAATCGATGACGTTCTTCCAATTGTCAGATCAGTTCGTTGGTGAGAGCGAGACTTCCGACACCAACCAAAATGGCCCCTGCGTTTAATGGAAACACACCCAAGATGGAAAGGGAGGGTCCGAGTTTGAATGCGAAATATACTGGATTTAAAAATGAATAAATTAAAAATATTAAAGATGCTTTAACACATCTCCACAAACACGTCCGTTCTAAGTAAGCGCCCGAGGCGAAGAGGCTATATAATATATAGCTATATGATAATGAACGCTGAGCTTGCTATATGGGCGGACGCGTCGAATGACTGTGTAGGTGGCGTGTTGCAAGTTAAGGTTGACTCACACTGGTGCCCGTTAGGTTATTTTTCTAGGAAACTTACTGATATACAACTCAAATATAGTACGTATGACAGAGAGCTGTTAGCCATTTATTTGGCGGTAGAGCATTTTCGTTATATGGTAGAGGGCAGATCTTTTACAATTTATACGGACCATAAACCGTTAGTTTATGCGTTCGCGAAAAAACCTAGTGACAAAGAGACATCTAGACGTGTTAGACAACTCATGTATATCAGTGAATTTACGACAAATATTCAGCACATCAGTGGGAGTGACAATACTGTAGCGGATGCGCTGTCTCGTGTTGAAACTATCACATGTCCGACAACGCTCGATTTCGACGAATTAGCGTTAGCACAACGGACGGACGACGAGCTGACCGCGCTCTTATCGCAAGAACACAAAGTAATGCAATTTAAGCGAATCATATTACCTGACGGCAAAAGCGAGGTGACGTGCGAAGTTTCTACGAAAGCTGCAAGGCCATACCTCCCAGTAGATTTTAGAAAAAGGGCATTTCAGGCGGTGCACAACTTATGTCATCCTGGAATTCGTACAACTAGGAAATTAGTGACGTCTAAGTATTTTTGGCCGAACATGAACACAGACGTAGGAAAGTGGGCCAAAACCTGTGTTCAATGTCAAAAGTCGAAGGTCATCCGTCATACTGTATCGGGACTAGGAAAATACGAAAGTAGTGGTCGATTTGAGCATCTACATGTTGATCTAGTCGGGCCGTTGCCTACGTCACCGGATGAGTATAGGTATTGTCTTACAGTAGTAGACAGGGCAACAGGCTGGCCAGAAGCGTTTCCAATTAGAGACATTCATGCTAGCACGGTAGCTAAGACGCTGTACGAAGGCTGGATTTCGAGGTACGGTTGTCCGGTAAGGGTTACCACCGATCAGGGCCGACAGTTTGAAAGCAGTCTGTTCAATGAATTAATGAAATGTTTAGGAATAAATAGAATAAGAACAACAGCGTATCACCCGCAGGCGAATGGTGCTGTGGAAAGATACCATCGAGTATTAAAAGCAGCACTAATGGCCAGAAGGGATAGCGGCACGTGGGTTGAAGAGTTACAGACAGTTCTGTTAGGGTTACGTGCGACACCGCGGAGCGACACTGGTGTCAGTGCCGCGGAATTGACATTCGGAAAAACATTACGGTTACCCGGTGATTTTTACGAAGACCATAATTTAAAAATTAGCGATTCAAACGAATATGTTAGTAAGATAAGACATACGATCGAAAACCTCAGGCCGAGACCCATTAAACAGAGAGACACTAGGACTATCTTTGTTCATTCAGATTTAAAGACGTGTTCTCATGTTTTCGTGAGAGTAGATCTGGTTAAAAGATCCTTACAACCTCCCTATGATGGTCCATATAAGGTTTTAGAAAGAAAGGAAAAATATTTTTTAATACAAATAGCGGATAAGCGAGTGAAGGTTTCAATAGATAGGTTAAAACCGGCGTACGTAGTTGACGAAGGCACCTCTCCACCTAAACCGCAAGAAAAAAATTGTATTCTAACTAAGCCTACTAATAAATTGTTTAGTGATAAGACTTGTAGCGCTAAGCATGTAACAAACACCACACACAGTGGTAGAGCAGTTAGGCAGCCGATAAGGTATGTAAAATAAACAATGTTATGTGACCTATAGTGCAGTGAACCATAATGTTACAAGTAAACGGGTTCGAATCCAACTTAAAATAATTAATGTAATGTGTATGTAGATACGTAAGGTAAATAATATAAGAATTATGTATACCTTTTATTTTTTAATTATGTATAACTACTATAACATGTAAGTGACATTCAAATTGTTTTGCATTTAGACAATTTTAAAGCATTTGTAATAAATCTAGAATAATGACATGTTTGCATTTAAAAAAATTTTGTTTTAGGTCAACGAAATGAATAACTAGCATAAGACTAGCAAATTTTTACACTATACGTAATTTGTTCATTGCGTGAATACGATCATAATTGTAATAGTGATTCAAAATCAGTTTATTGATTTATTGATCATGGGCTACAGTCAAAGTAAACCACAACAGAACAATGTCGCCATCGCACAAACAGTGTCAAATGAGATGATTGGACAAAAAGTCAGCTCTTTGGAAATAATAGTAATTGTGTGTGCTGTTTTCTTGGGATTATTGACCCTATGGTTCATCAGAAGTCAATGTAAGAAACGGGTGCGGGACTGGTTTCAAAAAGAAGCAGTCGTAGCCGGGTGGAGCCCGCCAGTAGTAAAGGTACAAGCAGTGCAGCCACCGACTGTACCCCGTAACCCAGAGGCATATTAGGATTGAGTGTTGAGTGCTTGTAGACATAGTTCAATGTCATATGTTTTATTGTTTACTGTAGCATTAAATAGGATGTGATGATGTTTGGATTTTTTGTAAAAAAAACTGCGATATCAAGTGTAAAATACTTTTATTGTGTTAACATTGTATAACATTATTTTGTATGTGTATACTCAGTATAAGTACCTTTTTTTTTTTGGAAGGGGGCTACTGTAGGGACACAAGGTAAATGCGTAATCAGCATTATTATTATGACGCACGGCTGCGCCCGTGACACATAGAGGATTTTGTTCAGTCGCAAATAAACTACAGTCGTAAATGGTCGTTTCAATTAGTCTCTACCCCAACACAAGTAATAGAACACATTCAAATATCAAACCACATCTTTGATAACCTAAACCCCCAAAAAGTAAATCAAAGGATAGATTCCAGGTCCATATTGCATAATCAAAGTATTATAGTGACAAATATGAAGTGTAAGATACGCTATTGCCAGTAAAAAGGTAAACAAAAAACATGTCGGTATTTTCTCAGGAGTGAAAGGTCCATATTGCATAATCAAAGTATTATAGTGAAAAATATGAAGTGTAAGATACGCTATTGCCAGTAAAAAGGTAAACAAAAAACATGTCGGTATTTTCTTCATAGAAAAAAATACCCTAGATAAATGTATCAGTCGATAGATGAGAGTAGTAATGGTGATAAAATTTAGAAAATGGATATAGAAATGAATCAATGAATTGTAAATAAAGTTATCGGTTGCGAACAAGTCATGATAAGCTTTAGCGGTTTATTGAATAAAGATCGAACAAACGTACAGACAGAATAAAGATTCGTATAGAAGACTAGTTCTGTTACGAAAATTTGCTATCTAGCTTCTCCAATCAAATAGTATTCTAACGGGATAGAATCTGATTAGGTAAATGGTTATTAAGATTAGTATGGTTATGGATAGTACGGTTAGTATGGTTAGTACGGTTAGTATGGTTAATACGGTTAGTATGGGTAGTATGGTTAGTATGGCTAATATATAAGGTGTTAAAAAATTAACTGCAAGAATTTTGTCCACTTACTCGCCATCGAAAAACGAACACATAAAAAAAAAAAAAATTTTTTTTGAGCGTTTTTATATTTTCACATAAATAAAATAATTACGTATAATATTTTTTTGTCCGCTGTACCCAGGGCTGCGCTTGAGGCTTGGGCCGCCATCGTACCGCGCGCGAGCGGTTCCCCCGCCGCCCGCTACTCTTCCCGCAGCTCTCTCTACCCCTCCCGACCCTTAGTTGTCCGGAATCCGTCGCGCGGTAAGGGTGTTTTCTTGTGTCATTACGGCGAATACGTGTGTTCGTGCAGTTTCGTGCTTTTAATAATGCCGTTTACGTATTCCAATCGAGAGTACTTAGATATGGTAGTGTCCTACATTACGACTGGTCAAAGTTTAGCTGCGGCACGTAACCGTTACCGTGAACTGTATGGTGAGCAACGACGAGTGCCTGCTGTCCAAACAATCCTAGGAGTCTACCAGTGTTTTTAATAGTCCTATAGGTATAATAAAATATGCTATTTGTAAGTAAGCTCGATAATTTGCCAATCCAAAGTCTGAGAAATGTGTTGAAAAAATTACAATCAGCTGTTTACGAATTTGCGCCGTCGCGTGTCGTGTCACAGGGGTGAACGACTCACGCGTACCTACGGCGGGGCGATCGCGCCGGCGCACGTGCGGTGTACAGTGCGCATATTCAATAATTTTGTGTGAAGTGAAAATATTGCATATCTCCGAAACGGGTTGTTATTTAAAAATAATTTTTTCGCCAATTTTTTTTATTTGTAATTCTAAACCAGTTCTTACTTTTCTTGCAGTTAATTTTTTAACACCTTATATTGTAACTATGGTTAATATATTGTAACTATGGTTTCAGCGAGGATAAAAGTGAAAGGTTTGAGTAAAAGAAAAAGGTTAAAGTAAAATTGAAAGTTTAATGTATTATTGAAAGTTTAATGTATTATTGAAAGTTTAATGTATTATTGAAAGTTTAATGTATTATTGAAAGTTTAATGTATTATTGAAAGTTTAATGTATTATTGAAAGTTTAATGTATTATTGAAAGTTTAATGTATTATTGAAAGTTTAATTGTATTATTGAAAGTTTGATGTATTATTGAAAGTTTAATGTATTATTGAAAGTTTAATGTATTATTGAAAGTTTAATGTATTATTGAAAGTTTAATATATTATTGAAAGTTTAATGTATTATTGAAAGTTTAATGTATTATTGAAAGTTTCATGTATTATTGAAAGTTTAATGTATTATTAAAAGTTTCATGTATTATTGAGTTTCATTTTAAATTGAAAGTTTCATGTTGAATTGAAAGTTTCATGTTGAATTGAAAGTTTAATATAAAATTGAAAATTTAATGTATAATTGAATGGTTAATGTAAAATTGAAAGGTTAATCTAAAACTGTAAAGAGTTATGATTGTCAGAAAGAATATGAATTGTTACAATTAAAAACAAAGACTTGTTGAAACATAAATGCTATACATAAATAATGTTATTAGTATATTAGCTATAAATGATTAATTGATAAAATTAATTATGTTAAATTGTTTACAATAGATAAAATAAATACCCCATTGTCAACTTAATTCAGATTATCTACTAATCGATGTAAAATGTATAAAATGTTAATTTGGTTGTTGGTTAGTCACTTAGTTTGTAACGTACTTACAAAGTATGATACAATTTTAATCAATAAGTAACTAGCAGATTTTAATTGTTTTCCTTTTGTAAATTTGGTGGTATTTTTTTTTTCTATTTAAAATTTCGCGAGGGCGCGACTGTGTGGTCAGGATGGACGAATGTAAGCAATTACAATATAAATCAAATAATCTCAACATAATTTTTAAAGTAAATACAGACATTTGAAGATTTTATTAGTACGCCATTTGACTAGTAATGATAATTTGGCTCAATAAATTGTTGAGTTTGATTAACTATTGTCATACGTTTTTATAATTAAAATTAGCTCAAACATTTAAAAGATATTTACAGTTTCAATCAGATGCAATTTATAAAATAGTCTATCCATTGACTTATTGTGCGAGTCATTCCCCCACTTATAAGATGTGGACACGGAGCTGTGGGCTAGAGTGTGATCGTGCTGGCGGTCTATCGTGGGCGGTTGAACTGTAAGGTGTAAACTGAGTGTACATGTACCAGTTTAAAATAAAAGGATTTACAAGTAGTTTAGTGTTTTTCTTTTATAAGCTGTACTGAACGCCTTCTTGAGTAAAAGACAATTGAAAAGTGTAGCTGATTTTATTACGCACATTTTGTTCTAACATTCATAACCCTAACTCTAATGGTTCAAATAGGGCAGAAGATTAAGGATGCAAACATGTTTTTGGCTTCTCCTAGACATTTTTGAAATTATGAGTTACTAGGTTTTGATTCTGAACAGCCGAGTTGAGCCTTTGCTTCGATGTATGGCCTAAAGTTGAGAGTAGATGTCAACGTTAAACCAAGAAGATCAAGATGGTCGGTTATCGGCACGGTTACACCCCGGAAAGTTAGAGCAGGGCTGAATTGACTCCTTTTAGCGGAAAATAGACACGCCTGGGTTTTAGCAGCATTGAACCTGACCAAATTGGCATTGCCCCACTCCGAGACTGCATCCAAGGACAAGTTCAACCACTCAACTATAGCCTCCCAAAGTGACCAGATCTGGGACCCACTAGCTCGTGCACTGGATATGTAAATCTCAGCAACAGTGCTGTCGTCTGCATACCCAAAGGTACCGGGTTTAAGCAGGTCGTTTATGTGCATCAAGAACAATGTTGCCGAGAGCACTGACCCCTGAGGGACCCCGGTATTAATGGTCATTTGACCAGACGAGCAACCATTGATGACCACTCGGATGGACCGGTCCCTCAGGAAGTCTGCGATCCAAGCACACAATCCAGCTGGTATACCGAAAGAAGGAAGCTTACTAATCAGGCTTTCGTGCCAGACCCTATCGAAAGCCTTCGAGATGTCGAGGGAGACGGCAAGCACTTCCCCGTGCTTCTCGATTGCCTCACTCCAAGTATGGATGGCATACGCTAGAAGATCACCAGTTGACCGATTTGGGCACCGAAGTTGACACAGCAACCGAGGGCCCAGCTGATTGCGTGCCAGAGGGTCATGGCAATACGCATGGTGCGAGGGTACCGAACGATTTCCCGCGAGGCGGCGACCCTCCTTGCTGGCCAACCGCCATGGGATCTGGAGGCAACAGTCCTTGCACACATGCACGACAAGCGCATGGAGATGCAACGCCGGGGCGAAATTCCGCTGCCACGACAAGTCGAGGCATGGCGGACAGAGCTCCGGCGGGATCTCATGGCGAAATGGCGTCAGCGACTATCGCAACCTCGGTCGGGGCGCGCCACAATTGGGGCGATAAGGCCCATCCTTGAGGCGTGGCTGGAAAGACCTCACGGCGTTCTCAACTTTCGCACGACGCAGGTGCTTACCGAACACGGAAAGTTCGCTAAGTACCTGTTCCGGATTCGTGCGGAGGATTCACCCGGGTGTCGCCAATGTGCGGAACACCTGGAGGACACGGTGGAGCACACTGTAGAGGTGTGCCCCGCCTGGGCGGAGCATCGCCGTGTCCTCGTGGGGGCGATCGGTGGCAGCGATCTCTCTCGCCGGGCCTTGGTTCAGGCCATGGTCCGTAGTGAGGAGGGATGGCAGGCGGTCGCCTCCTTCTGCGAAGCAGTAATGCTAGCAAAGGAGGAGGCCGACCGCATCAGGCAGAGGCAACGGGGCGCTCGTCCCAGCCGCCTCCGGGATTCCGATCCCGATTTCCAGCCACCGTAGGCGCGGGCTTGCGGACGGCGTGCAATGGGTAGCACGCTGTCCGATCGTCCGGTAACCGACCGGACCGAGCCCAAGTCGTCGACGGCGCGTTCTGTTCCCGCGCGCCTCAAGGAGCTGTCAGCACACCGAAGAGGCCCAGCCTGCCAACTGCAGGCAGGCAGGGTCGAAGCCTACTGGGGTCATGGGTTAACTTCCGAAAGGAATGCTCGGCCCCGGCACGACAGGCTACGAAGGAACGGGGTAGGTTTTTAGTCAGTAAGCGTCTGACACTACTTCCCGCTCCGCCCAAGGGCGGGATTTGTCATTGGATGATTTTACCTACCATAAAAAAAAAAAACCAGTTGACCGATTTCGGTGAAATCACACTTAGGATGTCATTGGCTTCTAAGTATACCAGGAGCTTAGTGTTGAGTACACGTTCCATTGTCTTGCAGCTTGCAGAGAATGGACGTTACTGAGATTGGCCTGTAGTTAGCTGGGTCAGCCCGACTACCCTTCTTGGGCACGGGCTGTACATTAGCTTGCTTCCATGCACTCGGCACTTTTCCGGCCTCAAATGAGAGCTAAATAGGCGTGTCAGGATTGGAGACAGTTCAGGCGCACACGTTTTAAACACAATTGCCGGTATCCCGTTAGGACCACTAGCCTTGTTCTCGTCAAGGCTACGTAGCACCCTACGGACGTCCTTCTGATGGATGCGAATATCCGACATACTCGTCTCGCAACCATCAGGCTAAGCAGGGGGCCGCGCGTCACCAGGATCTAGACGCGAAGATTCCGCGAAGAGAGAGGCAAACAAATTTGCGTTGAAGCGTACTCCCGACAGAACATTCGCAGACGGCCATCGAGGCCCCTTAGGCAGGAGTGCCCAAGGGGGGTTGTTGGCCGCCTCCCAGGGTGCACCGTCCCGCAGACTAGCCTTCGCTCCGGACGTATCCGCAAGAGAACTATAGCCTGCGGGCACTCGTGGAGGTTTTCTGTCATGGCACCCCCTCTCTTCTTCTGACTCACGTCACTCCCCTTGTGCATACGAGCGTCGGCCCAAGCCTAGTATGCCGCGCGTTAGCGCGATCACACTCCGCACCAAACCAAGGGCGAGCTTAGCTAGACGTGACGTCGGAGAATGGAATGTAGTATTCCATCCCCCATCGCAGCACATCTGCCACAGCATCTGCGCACGATGATGGATCATCCGAAGAAAAGCAAGTAGGCTGCCAAGGATAACATGCGAAAAAAGTTCTCATACCATCCCAATCTGCTGACCTATATCACCAAACCCGCCTAGTGCCTCTAGGGCAGGGATCGGGCGGAGAATAGACTGATACAGATTTCACCAGACAGTGGTCGGAACTATCGACACTGAGTAGCGATCTGGATCTTTTGTCAGCAGAAGGTCCAAGCAATTGGCCGTATGCGAATCAACATCTGGCACCGTCGTAGCTCCCTGGACCAGCTGAGTAAGATTTAACGCTAGTGCAAGCTTTCGCGTCTCACAACCAGCATGGTCTGTGCAGTGGTATTGGAAGAGCCACTCCTGGTGGTGGGCATTAAAATCACCCAGTAACACCAATTGTGCAGAAGGGTACCTCTGCTGAGCCGCATCCGCCGCCTCACTGGGATACTGTGTGAGCTTGGTCGTCTCCTGATCTCCACTGTGCGAACGTTAGACACAAGCATAGATAATTTTATCCATGCCTGTGTCCACCAGTGCCCAAAGTGTTGAGAACCTGGAATTCTCAAGGTTGCGGAGACGCCGATAGCAGATGTCGTCCCGGGCGTACAAACACACCAGCGTGTGGTTTAAAAGTAATAAGCGGTAATTCTAAAACTAGACCAATAGTAACCGAACCTTTTCAGTCTATGCAAAAAACTTCAGTAGAAATTAGCGAACATAATTTGCAAAGTAATATTACAAACATTATAAAATCTCACGTTGATCCAAAAATCCGTACTGCTATTTTAGTAAGTCCCATCGAAAAAATGTTCGATATAATACCAATCTTGCAAAAAACTTTTGAAAGTTCATCTTTGAACTTAGTTCTAGTTAAACATGAGGTAGCCAATATTACTGACCTGGGGTGCCACGACAGAAAACCTCCACGAGTGCCCGCAGACTATAGTTCCCTTGCGGATACGTCCGTCGCGAAGGCTAGTCTGCGGGACGGTGCACCCTGGGAGGCGGCCAACAACCCCTATGGGCACTTCTGCCTAAGGGGCCGTGATGGCCGTCTGCGAATGTTCTGTCGGGAGTACGCTTCAACGCGTGTCCCTCTGCTTTAGCAGAGGGCACAGTGGCGAAGCAAGAGCGGGCTCGGCGTGCACTCACCCTGCCACCGGGCAGGCAGGAGGAAGGCTTACTCCTCCTTCTGCCACCGTTGTTCTCGTAGCCCCAGAGATTGTCCAAGGTCATGTTTCTGACTTTTGATGGGGGTCGAGGGTCTTGGCTTAACCGCCCGGGCCGCGAGGAAGACAACCTCTATAAAAAATTACCCCAAACCTCCAAGCGGCGGCGCACCGTGAGGGAGGTTGTTAGCTTGACTAATGGGTAGCTAAATTAGTCTCTAGTGCGGACCACATATTTTGAGCAAGTACCCGAATATATTTACTCGTGGGAACTATATGGATAGAAATAAATTCTTTAAACACCCAATGGAGAGTGATGCGCGGTCGGAGTCCGACGCGGCATCCAGAAGGAGCTCAGGCTCGGAGGAGGAAGATGTGGCGGAGGCGGGAGGCGACACCGGAAGTAACGCGAGTTTCTTCCGGAAACGCTCCTTGTCGAGGGACAAATCGTCCTCCGACGCAGAAAAAGGCTCGGCCCGAAAAATCCCCACCAGTGGGCGGGGAGCGGGCCGAGCACCGGGAAGAGGACGGGGAGTTACCTCCCAGGAGGCGGCCGAGCGAGCCGAGAGGCTCGCCGCGGAAGGGCGCCACCCTGCTGTGTTGGACCCCTCGGGGCCATCTGGCAGCGAGAAGGAGGACTCCGCCGAGGAGTCGCGACGGTCCTTCGGCGAGCTCGTCGTCGCCGCGTTGCGGGATATGGGCCGCAAGCGAGAAAGGACGTCGAAGGAGAGGACGGTTCTCCGCCATGCCGCCTCTATGCAGGAGGCCTTCGACGTCGCCCTCCGGAAGAGCGTGGCAAAGCTCCAGACCGAGCTCCGAGCCGGGCTCCGGGCCGAGCTTCAGGCCGAGCTCGCTGCGGTCCATGGAGCCAGCAGCCGGAGGCCCGTGGAAGGTGGGTGCAGGCAAGGGCAGGGGCAGAGTAGGCCCCAGCCCCAGCCTCAGCCCCAGCCTCGGCCCCAGCCCCAGCCCCAGGCCGAGTCAGGAAGCCAGCTGCTGACACTGGTGCAGCGGGAGCTGGCTGCTTTCCAGCAGCAGCTGCAGAAGCAGCTGCAGGAACAGCAGCAGCAGTTCCAGCTGCGGATCCAGCAGCAGCTGTCCCTGCTGGAGGGCATCGTATTGCGCCCCCCACTAGCGGCCTCCGGCCAGCGAAGGGTGGCGTCCTACGCTGCCGCCGCGGCCTCGGCGGCTGCGCCCATGGCGGGCCCGTCAGGGCTGACCAGGCGCGTGGCCACGGCTGCGAACCCCGCCGGAGCGGCCCCGCAGGGCAGAAAACAGCAGCAGGGGAAGCCAACCCCTGCGGCTCCCCCCAAGAAGGGCAAGGCGGCACCGGCCCCTAAGGCGGCGGGAGCCCCTGCTGCTGCTGTGGCGGCAAGCAGGCGGCCGAGGCCGCCCCCCCAACCTGCAGATCCTCCGGCCGAAGCCGGATGGCAAGTGGCCGGAGCCAAAAAACAGGCTGGCAAGGCGGCTCGGGCTGCCAGGAGGCGTGAGCGGCAAAAGCTGCGGAAACGGACGGCCCTCGCGGCCAGGATTCGCACCCCGCGCTCTACGGCTGTAGTAATTACGCTGCAGCCGGAAGCGTTGAAAAAGGGTGCGACCTATGGCGAGGTCCTCCGTAAGGCGAAGCAGGAGGTGAACCTCACCGACCTTGGGATCACCGGGGGCTTCCAGATGCGGCATACCGCAACTGGTGCCCTGATATTGGAGGTCCCCGGAGCCAACAGCGGCCCCACCGCAGACGCCCTGGCTGACAAGATCAGGGCGATCTTGGACGCGGAGGAGGCCCGGGTGTCCAGGCCCACAAGATGCGTCGACATGCGCATTATGGGCCTGGACGATTCCGTCGAGGTCGAGGAGGTCGTGGCCGCTGTCGCCAGGACGGGTGGGTGCCCTGCCGATCAGGTCCGGGCAGGCACCATCCGTGTTGACGGCACTGGCATGGGGGCGGTTACAGTGAACTGCCCCCTGTCAGCGGCCAGGAGCATCACCGGGGAGGGTAAGCGACTCCTGGTGGGCTGGGTCTCCGCGCGGGTTAAGCTGCTGGAGCCCAGACCGCTGCGCTGCTATCGCTGCCACGTGGGCCACCACGTGGGGGTCTGTTGCGCAGCGGAGGAAGATCGCAGCGACCGCTGCTTCCAGTGCGGTCAGCCCGGCCACAAGGCCGATACCTGCAGTGCAGCGCCGCACTGCTACGCATGTGCGGCGGCAGGCAAGTCGGCCGACCACCGGGCTGGGAGCAGGACCTGCGATCCCCCCGCCAAGGCCAAGGGCAAGGTCCCAAGGCCCATCCCCGCGAAGGTGCTCACCGCCGCGGCTGCCCCGTTGGCTGCCGCCGCCATCGCCTCCGCAGACGCCGCCGCCGCTAACACCGCGGCAGGACCCTCACGGAGGGCCCGGGAGGAGACTGTAATGGACTGCCAATAACGGCTCCATTACGTCTCCTCCAGGCGAATATCAACCACTGCGCCCCCGCTCAGGATCTGTTGCTCCAGAGCATGGCGCAGTGGTCGATCAATATCGCCGTTGTCTCCGAGCCGCACTTTGTCCTGCCCAGAGCCGACTGGGTTCAGGACCTGACCGGCTCGGTGACACTCATTTCGTCGGCCGCCGCCGGTACCCCGGCACTCGAGGCCGTCAAGAAAGGCCGGGGTTGCGTGGCAGCACGGTTCGGGGACATAGTGGTGGTAGGCGTCTACCTGTCCCCGAACAGATCTCTCGCCGAACTAGACAACTCCCTTTTGGAGCTGGATGCCGTCGTTGCTGGGTTTGACTCCAGCCTCCCCGTGGTCGTTTGCGGGGACTTCAACGCCTGGAACGAGGCTTGGGGTTCCCGGTTCACGAACCAACGAGGTCGAAGGGTGGAGGAATGGGCCCTAGGACAGGGCCTAGTCGTACAAAACCGGGGTTCTGTCCCCACGTGTGTGCGGATGCAGGGCGAGTCGGTGGTGGACGTTACGTTCGCCAGCCCTGCACTGGCACCGCGCGTCGTCGACTGACGCGTTATAGAGGAGGTGGAGACGTTCTCCGACCACCGGTACATCCGGTTTGACGTCTCCGCCCAGACCTCGACCGTGCCGGTCCGACAGACCCCGTGTGGTCCGCGTTGGGCGCTGAGGCAGCTGGACAGGGACCTGCTCCAGGAAGCCGCGATAGTACAGGCCTGGGTGCAAGCACCGGACAGGCCTGTCGACATCGACGTCGAGGCGGACTGGTTCCAGGTGGCCATGTCGCAAATCTGCGACACGGCCATGCCCCGAGTCCGGCCAGGACGTGCCCGGCGCCAAGTACACTGGTGGTCGCCAGAGATTGCGGCACTGCGCGATGCGTGCAATGCTGCGCGACGCCGGTATACTAGACACCGCAGGCGCCGCACCCGTCCACCGGGTGCGGAGGCCATAGAGGCGGAGCTGTACGAGGGATACAGGGCGGCAAAGCGCACCCTCCGAGCGGAGATAAAGCGGGCCAAACTCGAGGCCCGCAACGTGTGGCTGGAGTCTCTGAACGTCGATCCGTGGGGACGCCCATACAAAATGGTCATGGAGAAACTCCGGCCATGGGCTCCCCCGCTGACTCAGAGTCTCCGGCCCCAGCTCGTGGAGGGTGTGGTGAGCGCTCTGTTCCCTACGCGAGGGGAGCATACTCCCCCGCCTATGGCTCCGCCACCAGCGGCGGTGTCCGATGCGGACCACGACGGCAACGACGGCAACAATGCTCCAGAGGTGACCGAGGTGGAGATGAGAGTGGCGGTGCGAAGGCTGAGTGCCAAGAACACCGCCCCAGGACCCGATGGCTTGCCTGGAAAAGCCTGGGTCCTGGCCATGGAGGAACTCGGGTCTCGACTGAGAGGGCTCTTCAGCGCATGCATGGAGAGGGGCCAGTTCCCGCTTCGCTGGAAGACGGGGAAACTGGTCCTTATCGCGAAGCCGGGGCGCCCCGCGGACTCTCCGTCCGCGTATCGGCCCATTGTGCTGCTCGACGAGGTGGGCAAGCTCTTTGAAAGAGTAATTGCAGACCGCCTCGTCGTGCATCTGGCACGGAAGGGGCCGGATCTTGCGGACGGCCAGTTCGGATTTCGCAGGAGGCGCTCCACTGTGGACGCCATCATGCGCGTGCGAGCCCTCACGACGGGGGATGCGGTGTCCCGGGGCAGGTGTGTCTTGGCGGTGTCTCTGGACATCGCCAACGCCTTCAACTCCCTGCCCTGGAGTTGCATTGGTAGGGCACTCCGGTACCACCGGGTGCCCGACTACCTCTGTCGGGTGATCGAGGCCTACCTGTCGGACAGGTTCATCATCTACCCCGGTCATCAGGGGGAGTTGAAACGGCGAGAGATGTCGTGCGGTGTTCCGCAGGGATCGGTACTAGGGCCGCCCTTGTGGAACATCGGGTACGACTACGTGCTGCGCGCCGACCTCCCCGACGGGGTCAGCGTGGTCTGTTACGCAGACGACACGCTGGTCCTGGCGCGGGGACGGTCGTACCAGGCGGCGGTCGAACTAGCGACGCGCGGGGTTGCGACAGTCGTGGAGAGGATACAGCAGTTGGGACTCGAGGTGGCATTGCACAAGTCCGAGGCCATGTGTTTTCACGGCCCTCGGAGCGCGCCACCTCCGGGCTCCCAATTAACGGTAGGAGGAGTTCACATCGGCGTCGGGTCGACGATGAAGTACCTGGGACTCGTCCTCGACAGCCGGTGGAACTTCAAGGAGCACTTCCGACGTCTGGCTCCCAGGTTGAATGCGACTGGGGCTGCGCTCAAGCGGCTCCTGCCGAACCTAGGGGGTCCAGACGCCTCCTGCCGGAGGCTCTACGCAGGCATCGTTCGGTCCATGGCCCTTTACGGTGCGCCGGTGTGGGCGCCATCGCTACGGAAGCGAGTGGCGGCCCGGCTAACCGCCTGCCAGAGGGTCATGGCCATCCGGATGATCCGCGGATACCGTACGGTGTCCTGCGAAGCGGCGAGCCTCCTTGCTGGCCTACCACCATGGGATTTGGAGGCAACAGTCCTTGCACACATGCATGACCTACGCGTGGAGATGCAACGTCGGGGCGAAACTCCGCTGCCGCGACAAGTCGCGGCATGGCGGACAGAGCTCCGGCGGGATCTCATGGTGAAATGGCGAGAGCGATTGTCGCAACCTCGTGCTGGGCACGCCACGATCGAGGCGGTAAGGCCCCTCTTTGAGGCGTGGCTGGAAAGGCCCCACGGCGTCGTCACCTTCCGTTTGGCGCAGGTGCTGACCGAGCACGGCAAGTTCGGTCCGTACCTGTACAAGATTCGTGCGGAGACGACGCCCGGGTGTCGCCACTGTGCGGACCGCCCGGTGGACACGGTGGAGCACACAGTCGAGGTGTGCCCCGCTTGGGAAGAGCAGCGCCGTGTCCTCGTGGGGGCGATCGGCGGCGATCTCTCGCGCCGGGGCTTGGTTCAAGCCATGCTCCGGAGCGAGGAGGAGTGGCAGGCGGTCGCCTCCTTCTGCGAAGCAGTAATGCTAGTAAAGGAGGAGGCCGACCGCCTTAGGCAAAGGCGGACACGCCGCCGCCGCCGCCGGGTTTCCGATCCCAATTTCCGGCCACCGTAGGCGCGGGCTCGCAGACGGTGGGCAATGGGTAGCTCGCTGTCCGTCCGTCCGGTAACAGACCGGTCCGAGCTCAGGTCGTCTACGGCGCGCACCGTTCCCGCGCGCCTCAAGGAGTTGTCAGCATACTGTAGGGGTCCAGCAGGGCCGAAGCCTACTGGGGCCAAAGGTTATGTGAGACTGTCACCAAAGGCCCCAGGATAAAGGCAAGGAATGGAAAGGTAGGTTTTTTAGTCAGTAAAAGTCTGACACTGTTTCCCGCCCCACCCAAGGGCGGGATTCGTCATTGGATGATTTTTACCTACCACAAAAAAAAAAAAAAAAAAAAATATTACTGACCTTTCGAACCAATTAGATATAATAAAAAAATATCATGAAGGCCAGACTAATCATCGAGGAATTACGGAAACCTATCTTTCATTATCCGAACGTTATTTTTGGCCCAAAATGAAAACCGAAATTACAAAATTTATTAACGAATGTAGTATATGTCGATGCGCAAAGTATGACCGCAACCCAGTACGCCCACAGTTCAAAATTGTACCTCCACCAACTAAACCGTTTGAATTAGCACACGCGGATGTTCTAACTGTCGACCATGACAAATATTTAACTATTATAGACTCATTTTCCAAGTACGCTTAAGCTTACCTTTTACCCGATTGTACCGCACCCAATATATTAAAAGCACTTTTACACTTCAGTACTCATCACGGTTTCCCTTTAAATCTAACAACGGATCAAGGCACCGAATTTAGCAATCAAGTCATATCAGAATTTCTCCGTTTGCATAATATAAAACATCATATGACAAGTGCATATGCAAGTAATGAGAATGGTTTGATTGAACGTTTCCACAACACGCTTTAGGAACACCTACGGTTACTAAAAATTCAGAACAAAAATGAACTCAGTCGAAATCTTATACCGTACGCATTAATTGCTTATAATAATTCCATCCATAGTCTAACCAAGTGTAGGCCATTTGATGTTATTTCTGGTCACTTCGACCCTCGAAATCCTGTCAGATTAAATATGATGGACAGATATCTTCAAACTTATATTCAAGAACATCGTGGTCAAATGGAAACAGTTTACAAAATTATTCATGATTCGTCATTATTCAGTCGCGAAGATATAATGGCTCGACGTAATGTTGATAGGGAACCAGTTTTAGACTGTGAACAAAATCAAATAGTTCACGTACGTAATCCAATGGCAAGTAGGCAAAAATTAGCACCTCGTTTTGTTCAGGACAAAGTCGTTAAGAATTTACCTATACATATTTACACGGCAAAAAGTCGTGGCCGGGTAGCAAAATCACGGTTGAAAAGACCATCAAAAAAATGATAGTTTTCGTATCATTGTTTCAGGTACTTATTACTGCTGCCAATTTTCGTAGTTGGTGCTCAAGAAATACGCCTCGATAGGCTAGATAATGGACCGGGAATACTACCCTTTAATCTGGGTGCCACCAAAATTATATCCCATTTTCATATATTTTTACAAGACATTAACCTTCAAGAAATCGAGTCACATGTGAACATCATAAAAACCCAACTTACAGATACGACATATAAACTATCCCATACTGACAGCTCTCTTTTTAAGTACCAAACTAGGCACCTATATGCAAAGTAAGATAAAGTTTTATTGCAATTAGATACCTTTAGGCCATCTAGAACTAAAAGAGGTCTGATCAATCCTTTAGGCACACTCATAAAAAGTATTTCCGGTAATTTGGACAATGAAGACGCCCTGAAATTCGAAAATGCATTACGAACCTTAAATAAAAATGAAAAAAATTTGTCGCAATCATTGAACAAGCATATTACTTTATATAAAGAGATGACGATACAGCAGAATCAAATTATCCGAAACATTTCATTAAATCAGGTTAAATTGGAAAGAGCTCTTACTTTTGTCATGAATATGACTAATGATAATGAGCGAATTATTCACCACGCTCATCTTGTGCAACTTTTTGCAATTTTAAGCGAAAATGTTCAAGAACTTTTGAGCGAAATTGACAGAATAGAGAATATATTAGCTTTTAGTAGAAATAAATCAGTTCATCATTCCGTACTTTCTGTTAAAGATTTAAGAAATATCATAAGCCAATTAAAACGCACTTATAGATCTGATCAAATAATTGACATAGATATCAGAGATTATTACGAAATTCTTAGCCTAGCTTCATACTTTACAGAGTCGACAGTTGTAATAGTCCTAAAGTTTCCCATTACGTTTAGCACAGAATATCAGTTATATGAATTATGTCCCGTCCCAAATAAAGATAGCCTAATTATAGCACCTACTGCACCTTATATAGCGTCCAATTCTCAGGAATATGTGTATATGGAGGCTGAATGCCCGAAGGTCAGTTCCTGGCACATATGCGAGCAGAAGATCGTCCACCGGATCTCATCAAGGTCAGACTGTATTCAAAAACTTATACAATCTCAGGAGATAGATGGAACGTGTATACCCACGCCTATCTCTCTGACTAAGGAGGCTCTGATTGAGTTGGATAGTTATCATTACATCATTACTTTCCCCAATAGTACGAAGGTTCAACTATCCTGCGGTAAAGAGCGATTCGAAATGTTACTAGGCAGTTTTTTAGTCAGCGTCCCTCAAAGCTGCAAGATGAAAACCCCCGAACTTAGTATAATAAACCTGGACAATAAATTAGTCGGGAAACCATTAGAACTCATGGCTCTACCACACTATGAAACACCAGTAAAGACACGGAGGTTCACTCTGAAGACTACAGATTTAACCAGCCTTCGGAAAATACAGAACCAAATCACTTCACAAGATGAAATTAAAATCGAAACACTGAACACTATCGGAATCTACCATACGACAATTCCATTCTACATACTTATATTATTCGGTACATGTGCACTGAGCATCATCTATGTCATTCGTCGCCGTCGAGCTGGGAGAATTAAAATTACCACACAAACTAACACTGAATTACCGGAAGATGAAAGAAGAGCCGCAACTTTTGGCGTCAAGGTCACCAAATAGTTGCTCATCTGGCAGGGGAGGTGTTACGATGCCAAGATGCTGGCTCAGCACACCTGCAAACAAGCGCGAAGCATCAAGTTCCACGAGTAGCGCTTCCCACGGTAACGCCGATTCCCGGGGCTTTTTCCATCCTAACATCGGTGGGAACAGACACTCGCGCTCATCGCGTATAGTTTTAGTTACTCTTATTTTACATTTAATTTTGATAATTTTTTAAGAACTTTTGAAACCTTTTTTGTGAACATTAATTAAACTTTTTTATCATACGAAACGGACTTTATTCTAAAAGTTTCCCGACACGCCCCACACACGTATCTCACGTGTAAATAGAATTTTGAACAAAAAACAATTTGGTTATCAAAAAGGTGTCGACGCCAACAAATAATTTCAGTTTACAAATGTAGTCGATAGCAAATGAAGTAAAATAAAGTTAATTATAAATTACATTAATTACAAATAAAGTCAATCATGGATGGTTAAGTCATATAATACAGTGAAACTTGGTTAAGTGGGATCTTCTGAGCCGGAGCTCTTGCTGAGGTTCCGATATTTTAGCACCAAATTAACTATGTTAGTGAGACAAAGCAAATCCGTATATCTGGGATTCGTTGTCAATTCTATTATCAAAGTTACCTCTATAATTGAGACAGTGAGTGAATTTTACCTCCTTACCTAGAACTCTATTTTATAGAATACCTTTTCTGATTTGTTTTCATTGAATTTTATAGGTATAAGCCTTTGTAACTGAGGTAACACCAATTTTTCACCTCTCTAACTAATACTATATGTTAAAAACTCATATGTGTTTTATATATAGGGTGACTGGTAATTAGTGAACGATACTTAAACACGTGATTGTACTCTTGATAACAAACAACTTACTATCGGACCAAACCTGAAATCGCGAAAAAAATCTGCTGGTCAATACATTTTTGTTCACTTAACTGGTCAAAATGCACGGAACTTGACTGATTTTTTTCGTGATTTCAGTATTGGTCCCATAGTAAAAGTTGTTTGTTTTGTGACATCAGAAAAAAAAAAGTACTATTACAATGTCAGGTAAAATAAAATTGAATTCATAATTTAATCAAATTATTTATGAATATAATAAATAGAATAGGTCCAAGTATAGTAAGTATAATAAGTATAGCAAGTATATAAGTAAGTATATAATATAAAGGGCAAAATACTAGAACAACGAGGGCTTCGCAAAATATGGTATACTACTAGATTTCGAGAGATAGATATAAATAAAATTTTCAATAAATGCTCGGAGGAATTTGAAAATTTAGTCAAAACCTCATCCAACAATAACACTAGTTTACATGACTTTTGTTCATGAAATGGAATACATACGGTTACATTACTTTGGGTATCTACATCTCGGAAAAAATATTAAAAAAAATCCAGCACGTCAGGTTTTTGAAATATTTATTAAGAAGATTTTTACAAAAAACACATCTAAATAAACGATAGACAGTTAAAAATGGGTAATTTTTGCTCTTTTTTTATAAATATTTTCATCTGTATCTCTCACAACAGACCAACAATAGTCCCCTAGCATGTTTTCGTCCCAAAAACCTTGATAATTTTGCTCAAATAATTTTAAATCTTGGTGAAATCGCTCACCGTGTTCATCACTCACACTACCAAGATTTTCTGGAAAAAAATCTAAGTGGGAATGCAAAAAATGAATTTTTAGTGACATATTTACACCCATACGCTCATAATTATGCAATAAATTTTCAACGATCTCTTTGTAATTATCACTTTTTTTATTGCCTAAAAAATTTTTAACGACACTTTTGAAAGAGTTCCAGGCTGCTTTTTCTACATCGGTTAAAAGGCTCTCGAATTTTGTATCGTCCAATATTCTCCTGATTTGAGGACCCACAAATATTCCTTCCTTTAATTTAGCCGCAGAAAGATTCGTAAATACAGAGCAGAGATATTGAAATGCAGGCTTGGACTTATCCAAAGCTTTGGTAAAATTTTTCATCAAGCCCAACTTAATGTGAAGCGGAGGTAATATTATTTTTTTTGGGTCAACTAAACATGTATTTTTTACGTTCATCTTGCCTGGAACATATTCATTTCGTACAGGCCAAATTTTTCTTTTATAGTGATCCTGTTTTGCTCTGGAGTCCCATAGGCATAAGAAACAACAGTACTTAGTGTATCCACTTTGTAAGCCCAAAAGCATACTTATAACTTTTAGATCGCCACAAATATACCAATTGTGACATTTATATTTGATCAGTTCAATCAATTTGGCCATTGTATCATAGGTTTCTTTACAATTAACAGCATGACCTATAGGAATAGACGGCTTTGCATTTCCAATATGCAAAAGAACAGCTTTAAGACTTTCCTTCGACGAATCTATAAAAAGGCGCCATTCTTTTTCGTCATACGGTTGTTTCATTTCTTCAAAAAGTCCCTTGACGTCATGACAATAACAAAACTCATTTTCTTTTGTAAAAAAACCAGCATACGTCTTGCTTCTAGAGCGATAAATACTAACTTTTGTACTGGGATCAAGCAATTTCCACTGTTGCAGCCTGGAGCCAAGTAATTCCGCTTTTGACTTAGACAACTGCAAATCTCTTATAAGATCGTTGAGTTCAGATTGGGTTATCAAATGTGGACTATCCTCATCAACGCAAAAGTTATCGGAGCTTGATTGTTCACTGTCACTAGGCTCGTGCATTCTAATACTACTTGTTGGATCTATGTGAATTTGGTCACTTCTGCCGGGTGGTGTGGGAACTGGTAAATCCTCTGAATGAAGGACCGGCTTGGTCACTGATGGAACGTCTGCATATTTTATACTATCTTTATTTTTTGAGTTAAAACCAAAAGTTTTTGTTAAACAAAAGTAACAATCGGTTACGTGGTTAGTTGGCTCTCTCCAGATCATTGGTTTACCAAATTTCAGTGATCTATTTTTACCTGAATACCAGGAGCTGAGGACCAATCTGCAATTAGTGCAAATCACATGAGGAACCCAATTTTTATCTTGATTTGACACCGGAAATCCAAAATATTGTAAATAGGCTTCTTGCAATGGTTTTGTTAAAGGGAAACCACGATTTAACTGAACAATTTTCCCACAAACATAACAAAATCAATTATGGGTTAAGCTCGCCTATGTACATCAACTGTCCTATTTTTATTATTTTATGTGTGGAATTGTATGTACAATAAAGAATAAAGAGAATAAAGAGAAAATCGATCTGGATGTAGTTTACACACTCTAGATGACATTTTTATATAAAAATGAGACTTTTGATTCACACAGTTGTTTACAAAACAGAACGATAAACGCATTTAAACAATTGCGGGTAGATAAAAAAAAAGTCATCGATTTCTCCGAATTGTGACGTGCTACGAAAAATAAAAAAATATTTTTTTAGTAACCGTCCATAGCCTACTTAAATAATATAGGTTTCATTTCATGAACAAAAAAAAATTATTTTTTTGTAAACTAGTGTAATTTTTAAACATACTTGACATTTCAGTGTCCCATGGCGAAAATTAATTACTCTCTTTGAAAAACTTCCATGAACCTGAAGTGACTTAAAACTCAAATACCATCTAGAAGAAGCTATGAGAAGTGACAATGCAAAAGGCTACAGCTTTCACCGAAAACTCCAGCGGGGTTTTCGAAACTTTTACCCGATTGTTGTAAAGAACTAATTATAATATTAATTCATAACTACTACTCTAGTTTTGATGGGCTAACAATAATCAAACAAAATAGTGAAGACAAAATAGCATTACAAACATAATGAACCGTAAACGTTTTTTTACTAATATATTTCAGTTTTACTACACAAGTTTTGTAAGTACTGTGATATCAAATAAACATTTTTGCACTTAACTTACGATAGTCACCAATGCTGTAGCTAGAGTCGAATTTAAGGTAGGGTAGCATTGGTTGTAGGTAGATAGTTAGGAAGTAAAAAAAATATCATTATTAATCTGCCCACGAAGTACGGGATCCTAAATCAATCACCATGTAATCATCATCTCTATAATACTGAGTTTCATCATCATCATAATCATAATCTTTTTTTGTAAACAAAGAAATTTCATTAAATGTCAATTTCATCAATCACAAAAAGTAACAATCAGGTCTACTAAACTTTTGGAGCTGCCTAATAATTTTCTGTGAAAAATTATGAGTACTTACTTTATTGATAAAAGCCAATGTCCAAAATGGCCCTGTGCAATAAAGAGTATCAGAATACACGATAATTAATCGTCTATTTACCCGACTGTGCCAGAAGGAGGATGTATGTATATATGTATAATTGTTTGGCACGCTCTGCAACCTGAACGGTTCGATGGATTTTAGCTGGAGAGGTGTCGTTAGATTCGTATTTACTGTGAGAGTGACACTGGGTATATTAAAATAAAATAAAAAAACAAAATGGCGGATTTTTAGCGCCAAATTCAAATGTTTGGCACGCTCTGCGACCTGAACGGCTCGATGGATTTTAGTTTGAGAGGTGTTTTTTAGATTTGTAATTACTTTGAAAGTGATATCGTAATAAAATAAAACTAAAAAAATAAAAAACGGTAATTTAAAAAACTAAAAAACCCGACTGCTTTTCTGAGCATTCATGAAAAAGCCCTAAAACAAGAAAGTCGTTGTACCCGATTGCACTTCACTATATAATATTTTAAATACTGGCAGTCGGGACCATTTCTAGAAAGTCAGCCGTCTAGTCAATAGATTGGAGTAATCTGCAATGTAATATAGGTATGTGCTCTCAATTCTAGAATGGGTCCCGACTGCCAGTATTTAAAATATTATATAGTTAAGTGCAATCGGGTACAACGACTTTCTTGTTTTAGGGCTTTTTCATGAATGCTCAGAAAAGCAGTTGGGTTTTTTAGTTTTTTAAATTACCGTTTTTTTTATTATATAAGTTGCAAATACTTCTGTATCACGGACAAGCTGTATACCAAAATGTACATTAATTAATAGTATTTTACGCGACTTATAGGTAACATTTGTAGTCGCCATCTTCGCCTAATGTCATGACGTGTCGATAGTGAAATAGAGATGGCCAATAAATTGTAATCGATCGATTCAATTTTTAATTGATCGATTGTGTTTTTTTTTCCAAAAGTGTATTTCTAAAAACCTTATAAGAATACTTTATGAATGCGGTCATACCCGATTTTAAATAGGTAGTTAGAATAATATTATGCAGTGATCAAAACCTATTGATTTCTATATAATCATTATTCAGGGTTTTCTTAGATTATTTACGACTATACAAAAGTAACTCCCTTTTGGGCTTCATTAATCAAAAAATACTTATTTTTACTAAATACATTACAATTAATGTTTTATTTAAAAAATCAATATTGCAAACTAGATACAGATGTTATTATGATATTGTATTATTATTACAAGTACAAAAGAGTTTTATAAGTATAATAAGACATTGTCACACTTGTAATGTTATGACTAAAGTTGAAGTAAGACAGTTTATAACGTATGACTATTGTAAATCTTAGAAAATATCGATTAACGGTGTCGTATTTGCATGCTTAGTTTTGACGTGACGTCATTACAGTGCCTCAGTCCTACAATCCCTAGACCTAACTCTACCACCTCGAGAATTATACAAGAATGCCACTCTGCACTGGAAAGAGTCACAGTGCCGAAACGAAATACTGTGACGCTACAGTGGATTAAAGGACATAGCGGTTCGCTGGGCAACGACGCAGCGGACGAACTGGCCAGGAGGGGATCTGGTGCAGTGGTGTTAGGGCCCGAGCCCATTGTGCCGGTCCCCTTTGCTCAGCTGCGTGGTTGGCTACGTGAACACACACATACACAAACAGAGCACTGGTGGTCCTCGACATCAGGATGCAGGCAGGCCAAAGAGCCATGCCACACCTTAATAAAGCCCTCACCAAAAAACTCTTACGACTAGACAGAGGCAGCCTGCGCTTGGTGGCGGGGACCATCACTGGTCACTGTACACTGAATAAGCACCTTCACACAATAGGCATCACGGATAGTCCCCTGTGCAGAGCGTGTTTGGAAGGGGAGGAGACAGTTTTGCATGTGCTCCTGGACTGCACGGGGATCACTGATACACGCACACGGACCTTGGGATCTCCGAAGTCCCTTATTGACGCCCTGAAGAACCTGAGAGGCCTGATCAGTTTTTGGAGAGAGGTGGGCTGGTTGGAATAAGCCCACCTGAGATTATGGCCGCCATGGCCCACGTACCAACGAAGACAGAAGTGCATGGAGAGTTCCAAACCAAAATCGTTTGGCAGGGTTTCATCGCCTTAATAATATGTCTTGGATGACATAGATGGCGCTAGTACATTAGTTGGATTGGAAAATGTACATCTCTCGTTAAAGAATATTATATTGCTTTTTGCTAGTTACAATATCACTTAATTTTAACACAAATTCTCCTACGACATTACAAACTTATAAAGCAAAGCACGTAATAACTAGGATTCGAACTCGGTAGCATAAAATTTACCGATACCATTAGCCACTGGACCATTGCGTCATTACACAATGAGTTGAAATTATCCTACTCTTTAATATATTGCAGTTGTTTAGCGACTTTAACCCGTATCATAAATCTCAAAAGAATTGAGGGTAGTTTAATATTGACTGTATAAAAATTAAATCTTTTTGTTCAATCATAACGTTCTTTACTACCTTTAGAGTGAGTTCAGTTACGATTGCGTTTAACAAGTTTTTAATATTTATTTTTATCATGAGTTCGCGTTCAAATATTGATATCGCTACGAGGGCCCAAATAATAGCATTGCATAATCAAGGCTTAAATTATTCTGAAATTTCGAGAGAAACTGGCTTAAACGTAAGTAATGTTTCAAAATCAGTGTTCGTTATTTATTTTATTATCCATGGTTATCAATAATAATATATTTCCCTTACAGGTAAAGACTGTCACTTTATGGATAAAGCGGTTTCAAGAAGAGGGTTCGTTGGAACACCGTAGTAGATCTGGCAGAAGACGCCATATTGACTCAGACCAGCGTCAACTTATGGTGCAAGGTTATGAGGAAAATGGCTTTACACCAACAAGATATTACGCTGAGTTGTTTGATACATCTTTGCGGACGGTGTATCGTGCTCTTCATAGTGAAGGTCTACATTATCGTCGACATGCTATTAAGCCATTACTAACCGAAGCTAATAAAAGAGCACGATTGGAGTTCGCTTTGAAATACAGAAATTTCGACTGGAGTAACGTCATTTTCAGTGATGAAAAGACTTTCAAGTCTAGCCAGCACGGCCGAGTTATGCTGTGGCGTAGGAATAATACGCGTTATGATAGTGATCACGTTGTGCCTAACTGTGAATCCGGTCGTATAACAGTGAACATGTGGGGATGGATGAGTGCTGCAGGACTAGGAGAACTTACTGTAATACCCAGTCGTGCAAATAGTGTAAACTACATAGATGTGCTGAATGACGTCATGTTGCCCACCGTGCGGAATGTTTTTCCTGTAGAAGACATGCCAGTGATAACGTTCGTGCAGGACAATTGTCCTATACACCGTTCCATAATTGTGCAAGAGTGGTTTAGCCAGCAATCGGACATACGGATAATTCCTTGGCCTGCGAGATCGCCAGATTTAAACCCCATTGAAAATTTATGGGGCGTTATGGTTCAAAGGTGGGACAATAGGAACGAAAAGACTAAGGAGGCACTGAGTACTCACTGCATGCAGGTATGGGATTCTATACGGGGTCAAAATTTATGTGAAAAATTAATAAACTCCATGGGTTCGCGCTTGCAAGCTGTAATCGATCAAAATGGTGGATACACGAGTTATTAAAAAAAATATATAAGGTGTTGACTATTGGATTGACTAATAACATAGACCGGGGTAGCTATAATTTATTTGATAAATTACAGTATTCAAACTTGGTGTAGTAGGATAAATTTATTCACTAATTTACGAGTATAACAACAAAATGTTATTACACTAATGATTTTAATTTGTTATATAATATTTTGAGGTTTAGCGTCAATTTCTTCCTCGTTCTGGAACGAATACTTAAGCTATAAACCTTCGTCATAACATAATGCACAAATCAATCATTATAGTCAATACCCACTAACCATAATTATGCAAAACGTAATATTTTTATAATTTATGATTAAGTAAAATATTTACAGAACTAAGGTTGCATATATAGTGAAAGGTAATACAAAATTGTGTAAATAAAACTAAATAATAGAAGAATAGCACAACACAGTTTTGATTTTGAATGCTTATTAATATCTATTAAACAGTTTTACTTTGTTAATGTTTTCCATTTTGTAATGTTTAAGTTATAAATTTTATTTGTATTTCTCATAACAAGTGAATTAAATAATTGTCAATTGGGTCTAAAGCTGTTAGATTAGTTAGTAGTTTATACACTGTATAAGAAAGAAATAAATTGTATTCTTTGAGAATTAAATGTCTTAAACTATAATATCACTAAAATAGTTTTATTTCTTATCCTTTACGAGAAACAGACTTAGTAAATCTTAATCTGTAAGAAAAATATATCTAGATCTTCTTACATGAATGTTTCTTTTACGTAATACTTACAACCAATTATGAAAGTATATATATATATAGAAATTATATATATAACATTATATATAGTTATATATATCGATGGCCCCACCGAATAAACGTGCAAGAGCACTTACACGATTTTTTTTTTTTGCATTTTTCGTTTCTTTTGCCTATCTTACACCTATTTAAATTTTTTTTATGAATTTTAGACCCAAAACACGCGTATTATAATAGTTTGTTTTTTTATTCTAGGGAAATAATTAATTTAAAAGTTATAGGAATAATAGTTTATGCGGTTATTACATGCTCTTTGAGTCGCCAAGTACACAAGAATAAACATGTTAAAACTTACAGACGTTTAAGAAGATTTTTAATTGTTTTCGAATTTGGGCAATGTCTTCTTACACGTTTATTCGTGTAGAAATGTATGCAAACTTTATTACTAATGTTTTATTACACAAAATGGAAGTATTATTATAAATTGGTTAGATAGTGTTAATTTAAAGCACAGCTGACTATTCCTCTGTGTATTATATATAAGTGATTTGAATGCAGTTTTTAATGACATAAAAAACTAAGGTTTGGGTTTGTTCTACTTTTTTGTTATAGTTGATCGGTTCGCGCTTGACCGCTATCACACCTGATGAAAAGCGACGATGCGGTCGACGATGGAGCGCACTTACCTAGAAGTAACCTATTCACTCTTGACTTAAAGATTCCCGGGTTGTAGCCATCAGGAAATACAAACTCCGGCAGGGAATTCCACTCCTTAGCTGTACTCACAATGAATGTGTTCCCAAAACACTTTGTGCATATAGGTGGGATGTCCACCATGTGTCCACCAGTGGCGCAACGCCGTACGTCTGGTAATCCGATGATGGAATGGGCTAGGCGGAATTAGGCTATGCAATTGCGACGCATACTGCCCGAAATGTAACCGGTAGAAAACCGACAGGCTAGCAACTTGGCGTCGATGTTCAAGACTTTGAAGCCTCGGCTCGACGAGTGTATCATTGCCAATGATCCTCCTGGCTCAATAGTCTTAAGCGCATCAAGCTGGTAACGGGCAGATCCGTCCTAAAGATGAGATCAGTACTCCATACACGATCGAACTTGCGCTTGATAGAGTTTGAGCAGCTGTTACGGCGTGAAGTACTGTTTGACCTTTGCGAGAATTTCCAGCTTTCTTGCAGTCAGTTGAGCCTTTGCTTCGATGTGGCCCAAAGTTGAGAGTGGACGTCAACGTAACACCAAGAAGATTAAGATGGTAGGTTATCGGCTCGGTTACACCCCGGAAAGCTGGAGCAGCTGAATTGACTCCTTTTAGCGGAAAATAGACACGCCTTGGTCTTAGCAGCATTGAACCTGACCAAATTGGCATCGCCCCATTCAAAGACTGCCTCCAAGGACAAATTCAAGCGCTCAACCATAGCCTCTCGAAGAGACTGCATCTGTGACCCACTAGCTCGTCCGCTGGATATGTAACTCTCAGCAACAATGCTGTCGTCTGCATACCCAAAGGCACCGAGTTTAAGCAGATCGTTTATGAGCAGCAAGAACAATGTTGCCGAGAGGACCTACTGACCTCTGAGGGACCCCGGCATTAATGGTCATTTGACCAGATGAGCAGCCATCGATGATCACTCGGGTGGACCAATCCCTCAGGAAGTCTACGATCCAAGCACATAATCCAGCAGGTATACCGAAAGAAGGAAGCTTACTAATCAGGCTTTCGTGCCAGACCCTATCGAAAATCTTCGAGGTGTCAATGGAAAAGGCAAGCGCTTTCCCGTGCTTCTCGATGGCCTCACTCCAGATGTGGATGGCATACGCTAGAAGATCACCAGTTGACCGATTTCGGCGAAATCCTTTTTATCTTTACAAATCGATAGTGTTTCATGTACCGAATCGACCCTCCGCGGGATTAAAACGAACAAAATTTAACGGTGGATACACTCCCAATCAAATGCTACCAAGTAAAACAAATGACACAAAATGATTTTATGGATTTTAAAGAGGAGATTATAGGGAAAAAACACAAATGGTGATAAAACTGGAGCAAAATAAAAGAAGTAAACTTCTAGTAAATTTACTTCAGATATAGTTTGGAAGACGAATTACGAGAGATGCAAATCTTATGAACTAACTCAAGAATGAGGCGGGGAGAACCTACAGAAGATGTTGAAAGCCTAAAACTAGCGTACACTGGCATGTTACCTATATCACTTCCGTTATTGAAGGATTTGATAAGTCTTTGTGATTCAGGAGCAATACCAAACCATTATCAAAGTTTTTATAAAAATCTACTACCATTAGATAACTCCATCTCGGTCGCCAATGACAGTGAGGGGGAGGACTAGTGTTTCTAATATTGCAATTTGTAATTTTTTTTTAATCAATAAGATTAGTACTTTGTGTTCACATGGATAAATAGCATGATTATATTTTGTATTCTATATAATATCTGTATTTTATTTCAACCTTTTGTAATGTTTATATTGAAACACTTGATATAGTGAATACTAGATTTATTAGACTTAGAACATGTACATAATATTAAGATTAATCAGACACTGCTTAGGCGGCCACACCCATACCGACAATGACCGATATATCTCACTAGGGTTGTGACCATTAGTTTTACTAACTAGTGATGTGATATTACAACATCCCCCTTGTTAAGTTCAAATTAACCTTTAACAAACAATGTAACATAGGCTGTGGACGGACTTGACTTAAATTCAATTGACAATACAAAGTATCTGACAAGTACTTATTTAGTTTTACAATACAAAACATCTTGGCTTAAATATGACTTAATCTAAAATACACTTTAGTACATTTAATTGATTTCATCAATTAGCCTTCTAGTTGGCTTTACAATTCTACCATAACGGGTTGACTTTTGACCTATGATTTGAGATGAGGATTCTTGAGGTGCTGACTCCTGACTATCACCTTCCTCTCTCCCCTGCGACGAGTTGGATAACATAGGAGAATATTTATGCCTTAGGTGAATTCTGTTTCTCCTATACCTAACTCCATTGACATCCTCAATGATATATGACCTATTTCCTGTCAACCTTTGTTTGACAATGGCCTGTTCCCAATTATAATTTGGTTTTCTTTTGAAGTAGACATGATCATTGGGATATAATATTGACAATGACTTAGTATTCTTGTTATAATACTTAGACTTTTTTTCATTGTTCTTATTGACACACTCTTTATAATTTTTAAATGTTACAACCTTTGGTTTTAATTTTTTGTATGACATTGGAATGTTATCTCTTAAATTCCTAGACATTAACAATTGTGCTGGAGATGGTAAGTTATTCTTAGGTGTATTTCTATATTGTAATAAGGCTATATATGGGTCAGACGAATTTTCTCTACATTTTTTTAACATATTTTTGACTATTTTGACTGAACTTTCTGCTTGTCCATTTGACTGTGAATGATATGGACTAGTTACATTATGTTCTATGTCCCATTCATGTAGGAAATTTTTAAATTCTAATGACTGAAAAGGAGGTCCACCATCTGACACTAATGACAAAGGTATTCCATGACGGGCAAAAATAGACTTTAAATGTGTAATTACATTTTTGGCTGTACTGTTTTTATTTAACAAAGCTATTTCTATGTATTTAGAATAATAATCTGTGACAATTAAATATGTAAGGTTATCAAAATACATTAAATCAATACCAACTTGTTGCCATGGATACTTATTTATTTCAAAATTTTGTAGTGGTTCCTTTTGATTACACGGTTTATATTTTGCACATATGAGACACTGTTCTACCACATTTTTAATATCTGCTGACATGCTTGGCCAATACAAAGAATCTCTTGCTACTTTTAAACATTTATTTATACCTTGGTGACCTTCATGGATTTTAGCCAACATTTCTTTATACATAGACTGAGGTACTATTAATTTTGAACCTTTAAACAACAAATCTTTGACTACATGAATTTCAGCTTGTGTACTCCAAAATGGTTTTGCCAATGGACTGACTTTATTTTTATTTTTTGGCCATCCTTCATAATAATATTTCTTTAACAATTGCAAAGTTTCATCTTTATTTGTATGTTGCAACAGTTTTGTACTGTATTCCTTTGTGACAGCTAAATTTGAATACATTAAATTGACATGACAAGACATTTCAGATTCATTCTCTGGTATATAATGATCTTTTAAGGCTGCTCTGGACAATGTATCTGATATATACATCTGCTTTCCTGGGACATGTATAACTCTCAAATCATATTTTTGTAAAGTTAACATCATTCGCTGTAATCTAGCTGGTACATCATGTAATGGTTTATCAAATAAGTAGACTAAGGGTTTGTGATCAGTATGGACAGTTACCCTATGACCATATACATACTGGTGAAACTTTTCACAACCAAATTGTATTGCTAACAATTCTTTCTCAATTTGAGCATACCTAGACTGAGTTTCTGTTAGTGTTTTTGAACTATAAGCAATGGGTTTATTGTTTTGTAAAATGACTGCTCCCAATGCTGACTTAGACGAATCTACTGACAAGACTAATGGAATATTGGGGTTATAATGAGCTAAGACTGGTGACTTTGTGATTTCATCTATTAAACTCTTAAGACATTTACTATGATTTTCATCCCAAGTCCAGACTGAATCTTTTTTCAAAAGATTTCTTAAAATTTGAGTTTTTTCTGACAAATTGCTAATAAAGGGACCTAAATAGTTGATCATACCTAAAATTCTTTGCAATTCTTTGACATTTTGTGGTGTAGGCATATTGACAATTGCTTTTACTTTTTCTTGATCGACCCTAGCACCATGTTTACTAAAAACATAACCTAAAAAACAGACTTCAGAAACTAGAAATTTACATTTAGACTTATTGAACTTTAAATTGACTTGACGTGCTCTTTGCATGACCTTATGTAATCTCTCATTATGTATGGCCTCATTCGGTCCATAGACAAGAATGTCATCGATGAATATTAAGACTCCTTCTAAATCACCAAACAAATTCATCATAACTCTCTGAAATATTTCTGATGATGCATTTATACCAAAAGGCAATCTTAAATATTTATATCTACCAAAGGGTGTTTGAAAGGTACATAAATCAGAACTATATTCATCTAATCTTAACATCCAGAATCCTGAGAAAGCATCTAAATGAGAGAAACATTCAGCTCCAACTAACTGAGATCTTATCTCATCAATTGACTTAAGTGGATAGATTTCCCTTATAATATTCTTATTTAAATTTCTAGGATCTAAACAAATTCTCAACTGACCTGAATTCTTGACAGTAATTACTATGCTATTCACCCATTCTGTAGGCTTAGTGACTTTCTCAATCACCTGCATTCTTTCCATGCGATCCAACTCTTCGCGAAGTTTATCGAGCAACGCAAATGGTACTCTCCTGGGAGGATCCACACATGGCACTGCATCAGGTTTGAGTTTCAGGTGACAGACAGGAGGCAGACATCCAAGACCCTGGAATACATCATTGTATTGTGTAAGAATTTGTTGACAAAAATTTTGTTTTGACACTGAAAAAACTCTTTTAATTATACCTAATTTCTCACAAGTGGGAAGACCTAGGACATTTGGACAAACTAAATCTGCGACTATAAATACTATATTTTCTATAATAGTACTGTTATTCAAGGTTAAGCTGCATCTGACATTGACTTTACCAATTATGGGTATTGACTTGCCACCAAATCCAGTGACATTTATCTGACATTTGACAAGTGTCATTTGAGAATGACGTTTTAAACAAAGAAAAGTTTGTTTTGACATTATGTTAAGATCAGCTCCTGAATCAATGATACAACTAATTTGTGTATGACCTACTAGAATGTTTATGTTCCATGACTGATTAGAATAGTATTTGTTTTGTGTTGTATCTACTGTGTTGACTTGTTGACTTTGTGGTGATGTGATTGACGTACTTGTTCTAAGTGTAACAAATGACTTTTGATGAAATGGTTTTGTTATGATAGTGAGTGATTCCTCAGACATGTGTCTGTGTTCATCATTGAGATATGAACTTTGACTTTGACTATATTTATTTGACTTCTTTGACTTGACACTGAATCTCTCAGACTGGTGATTGCATTCATCACCGAGGCTATTTTTGGACCTCTCAGATATTACATTTTCACCACTTTCATCATTGAGACATGACTTATAATTACTGAATCTCTCAGACTGGTGATTGCATTCATCACCGAGGCTATTTTTGGACCTCTCAGATATTACATTTTCACCACTTTCATCATTGAGACATGACTTATAATATTTTTTATGACAATGTGAGTCTACATGAGATCTCTCAGATATGACACCATTCTCATCATCGGAATCATTCCTAGACTGTGACTGGCCATTATATGACCACCCTGACTGTGATTGTCGGTGTGGGTGTGACGGTGTGCCTATTGACTTGACATGTTTGTGTGACTTTGAATGACTGTCGGATTGACTTGTCTTATGACTTATAATTCCAACAAAATAATCTTGACTACTGTTATCACTTGAATTAAACGACTCTAAATGACTGACTTTTTTATTTGTAAAACAATACTTAGCAAAATGACCAAAAGATTTACATGACCTGCATTTGACTCCTTGCGCTGGGCACTTGTAGCGGTGAGACTGCCCACAGCGGCTACACGTCCTCGAGCGCTTTTCAGGGTTGGGAGACTGTTTTCCTTTGTTGGGTGACTTCCCTGCGCCAGATCCCTGCTGACCGACTGGTGAAGCTCGCTGTCGACGTTCCCCTCGACTACGGCTCCTCCGACGTAGATGCATGACATTTTCCGTATTTTCCTTTGTAGAACCATTGAGCATCTTTTCTGCATCCTGCTGAGCAACGATGAGTGTCCTTGCTAGTTCTCGCATCCTCTGGTATGTCAGATCAGGTTCCTGCAGCAATCTCTGACGGACATGTGCTAAATCTAGATTTAGATTTGCGATAAAAATATCCCTGATGAGTGATTCCCTGAGCGTTCCAAATTCGCATTCTTGACTTTTATTTTCTAGATCTGCCAGGAATCCCTCGATGGACTCGGATTTCTGTTGTCTCCTTGTGAAGAAACTATAACGGCACATGGTCAAGTTTCTCCTAGGCTCAAAATAATGGTCGAATTTTTCTTTGACATCCAGTATCGTGGTCTCTTCTATTTTGAGGTTAAATGTATTATATATATTTAAACCGTTCTCACCAATGAGATGGAGTAAAATGGCGATCTTGCGTTTTTCACCTGCCCTGTCCAGACCTGTGGCTAACAAATACAGCTCAAACTGCTGCCACCAGCGTTTCCATGCTTCCGCATTGTTGTTTGTTGAATCTGAGGTGATTTTCAAGGCTTTAATCGCATTGTTCAGACTTTGTTCAAAATGGCTACCGCTTTTGACTGTTGATGAGTGGTCCATTTTTTTCGCGATTTTCTTCGTGTTTTTGGATTCTTCACTTCTGACACCATGTAATGTTTATATTGAAACACTTGATATAGTGAATACTAGATTTATTAGACTTAGAACATGTACATAATATTAAGATTAATCAGACACTGCTTAGGCGGCCACACCCATACCGACAATGACCGATATATCTCACTAGGGTTGTGACCATTAGTTTTACTAACTAGTGATGTGATATTACAACACCTTTTTAATTATTTATTTACCATGCATTAACAAAGATGTATTACATAAACGAAAACTGATCTTATTAACTCTGATATAAGTGTATTCGATCTTTCCAATCATATGATAGCAGAACAATGTACTGTAAACAAGCGTGTAAATAGTTATAGCTGGGTTCAAAAATAAACTTGATTTACGGAGAATAATAGTGTAACCTTAAGTACATTTTATTCGTTGTGTATTATTACACGAATAAACGTGTAATGACATATTACTGTAACCTAGTCATGAGTATTTCACAAGAGTAAAAACATTAAGTAGTTTTTCATGAATTTCTTGAAACTCGCTGATTTTTTTAAAGAAGTAAATATACAAATCTATAGTTTATTTTTTTACCTTTATTTTGATTATACATTGTTTATATCTATTTACAATGAAATTAGCGTTATTGAAGTTTAAACGTTTTTATTTTTTACTGAAAAGTTGTCACTTTTCTCTTACACGTTTATTCGGTGTGGCCATCGATATATATATTATTATTTATAGTAGTATAAGTATACTTGTATATTGTGCCTTTATTCATTTCTACATCTTATACCTCATATTTTTTATATTACTTATAACAAAAAATAAAATAAAAAACTTTTAAAAATATAAAAAAATAGAATATAAATTATAATAAATTAAATTTAAAAAAGTTGATTGAGAACTGGGTATCGAACCGGCACCCTGTGGAACGAACTTTGTTATTCTGACATGCTTATCCATCTGAGCTACCGATCTAACTATTAGCGAAAGCGAAAATGAGAGCTACTTGTGAATGTAGGTATTCTTTATTATTTATGATCTACGCCATCTGTAGTCGAATTAACTTATATACCAATTAGTTTATTTGGTTTGGTTTAGATGGCGCTGTATTAAGTACTCGGAAATAAGAAAATAAAATAATTTATGTTTATTTCTTAGTAACTACTTATTTTAGGTATTATAAACCTTATTATGGGACTCTGCATAATAAGGTTTTTAAGCTTTGCAGTGTTATTTTCATTTTTGAACAGCGCCATCTAGTCGTCTCACGAAACGGAATGCAAAACCTCACAGTCAAAAGTCGACCTAAGGCTCTCCATGCACTTTTGGCTGCATTAGTACAATGGTCCGCAGAGGACTGAGTGCGGAAACCATACTCAGAAGATAGATAGAAGATACCTTTATTTAACCTTTACTCGACCGAAATAATTCCGGAAAGTTTAAAATTCGGCCAAGTGACAGCAATAGAGAAAAATATGTCTCCATTAGAAACCACTGCAACAAGGTGTGTAGAAACGCAAAACGCCAACACATTCATACTTCAGTTCAAAATGGTGATCCAGCTAAGGTCTGGAGTTTTCTTAAATCATTAGGTATCGGGAAAAAGTCTCATGACACAATTCCTAAAGACTTAGACTTCAATTTACTTAATAGTCATTTCTCTACTTCGCCCTTATTAGATAGGACCACCAAAGCAACTACACTAAGTCATCTTTCAAACCTTCCAGTACCTGATTATTCCCCTTTTGTCATAAGTCAATTCACTGCTAGTGGTGTTAAAAAGAGTATTTTATCGATTACATCTAACGCTGTTGGTAGTGACTGTGTCAGTCGAAAGATGATCATTCCCATCCTTGATAACATTCTACCTGTCATCCTTTACATTCTGAACTTCTCTATTTCCAGTAGTGTCTTCCCACAAGCGTGGAAAGATGCTCAACTTATCCTTTTGCCTAAAAAATCTCATCCTGCTTCTTTCTCTGACTATCGCCCTATTTCTATTCTTCCATTCCTATCCAAAGTCCTTGAAAAGCTCGTCCACCAACAACTTAGCTTTTACCTTTCCAAGCATAATTTGCTTAATCCCTTCCAGTCAGGTTTTCGTCCTGGCCACAGCACTACCTCAGCACTCGTGCATATCACGGATGACATCAGGTCAGGCATGGAGATGGGGAAGTTGACAGTACTTGCTCTGCTTGACTTTAGCAATGCTTTTAATACTGTTGATTTCGACATTTTGCTTGGCATCCTTTGCTCTTTTAACATATCTCCTTCGGTAATTGACTGGTTCAAAAGTTACCTGTTTGGTCGCCGGCAACGTGTTTGCTTTGAGGAATATTTTTCTTCTTGGTGTAACACTTCGGCCGGTGTGCCGCAGGGTGGCGTTTTATCTCCTCTACTTTTCGCACTTTTTATTAATGCTATCACTCAACGGCTTTCTTCTTTCTACCACCTGTATGCTGATGATCTACAAATATATACCCAAGCCCCTCTTGAGAAGCTGTGTGATGCCATTAAAACTATTAATATAGACTTGACTCGAATAGGTGACTGGAGTGCTGAGTTTGGGCTGAAGATCAATCCAACCAAGACGCAATTGATTGTTATTGGTAGTTCACGGACTGTCTGTAAGATTGTTTGGTCGACACTTCCCCAGGTTTATTTCGATAACACTGTGATTCCCCTAACTCACACTGTGAAGAATTTGGGGATTTATATCGACAGCACTCTTTCCTGGACTAAACAGTTGCAAGAGGTCAGTCGTAAACTGTTTGCCTCGGCGGGCTCTTTGAGACGCCTTCGCAATTTTCTTCCCATCACTACGAAAATTGCGTTAGCACAATCTCTTCTTCTCCCAATCTTGGACTATGCTGATGCCAGCTATCTTGATCTTAACCAAGACCAATTGGATAAGCTTGAGCGACTTCAAAATCTTTGTATCAGGTTTATATTTGGCTTGCGCAAGTATGAACACGTTTCTGAATTTCGTACTCAGCTCAAATGGCTTCCTATTCGCCTTCGCCGGAATGCTCATATACTTTCGTTGCTTTACAATGTGCTCTTTAATCCTCTGACTCCTTTTTATCTCAAAGAACGCTTTCAGTTCCTCTGTGACACACATTCTAGGTCCTTGAGGTCATCGGAGAATCTGAAACTTAGTATTCATATGCATTCCACTTCGTTCTTCGATAAATCTTTCACGGTACAAGCAGCTCGTTTGTGGAATGCATTACCCATAGAAGTGAGGCGTGCCCAAACGCTACCAGCGTTCAAAAAAATGGTGAAGGAGCACTACCTATCACTTTAATTTTTCTTCTCCTATCTCTTTTGTATATTTTAATATTTATTAGTTTATTATTTGATGGCTTATTTATGTATTATATATATAAAAAATTATATTATTTTTATTGTTGTACACTGACAACCCCAATTCTTTTTCTTTCTTCCAGTCCATCCAAAGGTTGTCTGGTAGAAATTGCCCTGTGCAATAAGACCGCCTATTGTACACTATTTTTTTATAAATTTTTGTCCTTTAATAATATAAGGTGTACAATAAAGAAATAAATAAATAAATAAATAAAATAACGGTAACGTTATTTTTCGGTAGTGAGAAATTTAGGTATCGTAATTTTTCGGTAGTGAAAAATTTAGGTATCGTAATGTTTCGGTAGTGAAAAATAACGGTACCGTTATTTTGAGGTATTAAAATAAAAAGGTATGATGTCATGCCGTTAACCCTTATAACCGATATTTTTTCGGTATACAGACCCTGCTTTAATCCACCTGCTCCTTAGCTCGCGGGCTGCCCTACCCTTCCGCGTCTACGCGGGATTTAATTACACTCCAGGAGTAGGGCAGACAAGACTGTGTAAAGTCGGTTTTGCAGTGATTCGTTTCTGTCACTAAATTTGGCAGCACAACATCTTAAGAGAGACGCGTGAAGCGTGCTAACAGTAAAACGTGTTGCAAGGCGCTCCGTAAAAATATTTTCCAGTGTTCAAAGAGCAATATCGGCTCAATATTATACTAGAAATATAGTACATAAAACAGTAAAAGTGTTACCGATTCAATATCTACAAGTTTCTCATCAAAAGCGAAGAAATAAACAATTTTGTGGTTTGCTTAACGTCCATATCAAAACCATTACAAGTTCAAGAAGCAGAGTCACAGCTTGGAGAGACGCTTCTATTCGCTGATTGGCGGTGAGTCAGACACATGAAACGGCTTGAAGCGCGACCATATATGGTCACAATTGCCCAGTTTCGTGGGACTAAGGTACGAGATATAGATTGTTAATTTTAAACTTCTTCACCAACATTAAGTAGCTGAGTCAAGTGTGGAGGTACATCCTAGTTAATGAGGCGCAGGTTCGAATCTAAATATATTATTAAGTTGTCAATTTCCTGATGAGCGCTTCCGTGGTGAGCTTTTTGATTGTGTCCTTGAAGTTCTCAATTTCGTCGCTGTCATTTAGAGAGGTGTTTGGCAAGCTCATCATGGTGGTGTCAAGTAAAGTGGAATTATTTCTTCGACTGACATTGAAGATGTTGTCCACTGAGTTAGCCCTTAATCGCTTCCGGACCGTAATGTTGGCCATTTCAAAATCCATGGTATTTTCGTTAATAGTAAGAAAAAATTAAATAATTATTAATTAAAATCACTTTTCTTTTAGAAATTGTTTCTAAATAGCATTCAAGACAAAAAGCAAGCAAAAACAAAAATATTAAAATGCAAAAAGAAGGCCGGTAATCAGATTCGAACCTGCGCTTCATTAACTAGGATGTACCTCCACAAATTTATTTTTTTAAGTAGTGAAAATTTTAGACTAAAAATAGACATCGGACAATACCAAAAAGTTATAGAGACATATAAAAAGGTTAACATATTAGAAACAAAGTCAAAATCTACACTTAAAAGAAATGTGTTTTTTTTTTTTTTTTTTTCGGTAGGTAAAATCATCCAATGACAAATCCCGCCCTTGGGTGGAGCGGGAAGTAGTGTCAGACTTTTACTGACTAAAAACCTACCCCGTTCCATTCTTCGCCTTGGTCCCAGGGCCCCGGGTGCCATTTTCACATACCCTTTGACCCCAGTAGGCTTCGGCCCTATCGGGCCCCTACGGTTTGCTGACAACTCCTTGAGGCGCGCGGGAACAGTGCGCGCCGTAAACGACTTGAGCTCGGACCGGTCTGTTACCGGACGGACGGACAGCGAGCTACCCATTGCCCGCCGTCCGCGAGCCCGCGCCTACGGTGGCCGGAGATCGGGATCGGAAACCCGGCGGCGGCGGCGGCGTGTACGCCGTTGCCTGATGCGGTCGGCCTCCTCCTTTGCTAGCATTACTGCTTCGCAGAAGGAGGCGACCGCCTGCCACTCCTCCTCGCTCCGGAGCATGGCTTGAACCAAACCCCGGCGCGAGAGATCGCTGCCGCCGATCGCCCCCACAAGGACACACACACTCCACAACTAGCACTTGACTGCAATCCTACCTGATGGTAAGCAGTGATGCAATCGTGGAACTGACCTACAAATAAATTCTAGTATGAAAACTCCTTAATAACCATAGGGAATAAAATAAATGACAAAGAAAAAGTAATGTTCTGACAGCGTCATACGTCAAGACGTAAACAAAACAGTGAAAATGATAAAATTTTGTAAAAGCTAATAAAATAATGCTAAACTAATGAAATAAACTAGTGCGCATTACTATCGACGATTGCATCACTGCTTACCATCAGGTAGGATTGCAGTCAAGTGCTAGTTTATAAAATATAAAAAAAAAAACAATACAAGAGTATAAAAACGGTAATTTAAAAAACTAAAAAACCCGACTGCTTTTCAGAGTAGAAAATGCCTTAAACAAGAAAGTCGTTGTACCCGATTGCACTTAACTATATAATATTTTAAATACAAGACAAATTGTAGCAGTCGGGACCCATTCTAGAAATGGAGGCTTAGTGAATTGAGAGCACATACCTATATTACATTGCAAACTACTCCAATCTACTGACTAGACGGCTGACTTTCTAGAATGGGCCCGACTGCTACAATTTGTCTTGTATTTAAAATATTATATAGTTAAGTGCAATCGGGTACAACGACTTTCTTGTTTAAGGCATTTTCTACTCTGAAAAGCAGTCGGGTTTTTTAGTTTTTTAAATTACCGTTTTTTATTTATTGTTTTTTTTTTATTATTACGATATGATTTTCACAGTAATTACGAATCTATCGACACCTCGCAAACTAAAATCCATCGAGCCGTTCAGGCTGCAGAGCGTGCCAAACATTTAATTTTGGCGCCAAAAATCCGCCATTTTGTTTTTTTTTTTATTTTGATATACCTAGTGTCACTCTTACAGTAAATACGAATCTAACGACACCTCTCAAGCTAAAATCCATCATCCCGTTCAGGCTGCAGAGCGTGCCAAACAATTATACATACATACATACATACATACATACTCTCGAAAAACATAACCCTCCTTCTGGCGCAGTCGGGTAAAAAAAGGAATGGAAATGATTTATAATTATGAAGTGATGTAGAAATACGTGTGAGTATTAATAACACTACAATGTTGCGTAATATTAGCAATTGACGTGGATTGTAATTAAACCTCGTAGTGACGTGACACGTTTGTTATGATTTGTATTCAAGAATCCGGCGATACCAAGAATTTGGTATCAATTCTTTGAGTAATTTATTTTGAGCTGAAACTTTGTGTAGAGTTTCTATACCATCTATAATATTCAACGCTTCTCGATATATATACCCTTTTGGTTACACGCTGTATATCACAATTATGTTTGGAGCTTAACATAAATATTGACTACGCGAAATATAAGACTGAGTTCCTTAATCGATTAAAAAATAAACGCGACAACGCGTAAAAATACACAAACCAAAATTACTGCCTTCTTCGAGAAAACAAAACAAATCGATAATTGCGTGGTTCTTTTATTGCATACTAGCTTCTGCCCGCGACTTCGTCCGCGTAAAATTTCTTGTTTAACATAAGCTTACACTCAACATTACTGTACCTTCCCATTAGTAAAATAATTTTTGGAATCGGATCAGTAATTTCAAAGGTTACCGAAGTTCTCTTGTCTGCTCAAGGTAAATTATCCCTTAGTCGCCTTTTACGGCACCCTCGGGTTGAAATGGTACGATGACATAATATATTTTTAATCCATTATAACACAAATACTAATAAAATTATATACTATAGGTACTACATAAAATACAAACCATCAATTACTATTATACAATTTAAGTTAGGTACCTATTTAATTTAAAGCTTCTCTATATACAATGTTTGAGGTTGTTTTATTTTCCGGTAACAAAATAATTTGCTTTTCGGATGATCCAACTCTTGATAGACCAACATATAACTGCCCATGGGAAAAACATTCTTTTCGTAGGTCAATGCCAACCAAAGAGAATGTTTGTCCCTGGGACTTGTTAATAGTCAGGGCAAATGATGTTTGAACGCCATCTATGGGCAAATGGATAAAACGTCCGCACAAAGCATGATATATCTAGAGCTCTACGAATGAAAGTTGTGCTAGTGGCATTTTACGTTTTAATAATTTTATATTATCTCCGAAACTATATGACCAATTGACATACTGTAACTGGCAAATCTTATATGTATGATGTCCTTGTGATACTGAAATAATTTATTATGACAAGAATTAATATTTCGTTGCTCAAATAATCAACCAAACGTAAGTATGCCGAAAAAATACTTTTTTAATGCAAATAAAGAAGTATAAAAGATAACATTAAAAGATAGAAATATGGTTTCGCGGACTTTTTTGTAGATATAATTAAGATGAATTAGGTTGCCATACATTGTTTTTAATTTTAAGCAACTCTCTAGGCAGCGCACGCAAATAATTCTGTTTTATGAGGTATTTTTTTCCGACTTGCAAGACAAAAATTGTGATAGCTCGGTTAATGTACATGTTATAAAAATAATTTATAGCCTATAGCACTCAGGAATAATGTAGCTTTCTACCAGTGTAAAAAATTTTAGAATTGGATCATGAGTTCCAGAGATTACCCCTACATACAAACTTACAAATTTTACCTCTTTATAATATTAGTATAGAGCCTATAGCACTCAGGAATAATGTAGCTTTCTACCAGTGTAAAAATTTTTAGAATTGGATCATGAGTTCCAGAGATTACCCCCTACATACAAACTTACAAATTTTACCTCTTTATAATATTAGTATAGATAAAAAAGGCATTTTTCGTACACTGTATTTTATATTTAAAATCAATACATAAGATAACTATAAACTATGACGACACTTGACATTCTGGAATACATAGTGGTTGCGCCAATTTGCTATGATCCGCGACTTTGTTTTTTGTAATTTATTTTTTTGGCCTAGCAATCCTATCCCTACCGTTTCCGCTTCCCGCACGACCTCGAGAGAAATGATTTGACATTTTGACGTTTGTGTGCATTGTGAATGTGACCGCACCGCTAACACGCCCGCTCGAAATTACAAGAAAATTGGCTATTTCGTGTTCCAACCATTCAGAACTCAACATAAGTGCAGTGTAGTGCAATACAGAAACTGGCAGTGCTTGAAAGTACGAAGTTCGGGATTCGCCGGCCGGCGCCATGTGGAACTTTCGAGGTTAAAGGTCAGTCCTTCTAATACATTTATCCCATTAATAAACGCTAGACGCAGTACCTGCATATTGTTAACAAACCTTAGATCGCTTTTTAAATCTACAGTCCACAAAGCAAAATTCGCGCAACCATTACTTTTGGTCCATACGAGCCGGATCGTGAATCATTTTCTTGTAATTTCGCAATATAGTATTTGTTCCATAGGGAATAAACGCAACGCGCCTGTTTACCTAGATATAATAGTAGAAAACCCGCATCTAGGCATTTAGGCAACTATACGTTATTTCGCTCGTATAGTTAAAGAGCCATTGATAATTACGGTACCTACGCCGTCAACCGCACCGCATAATTATAGTTAGCTACGTAAATATCAGCGTAGATATAAATCGATCGCATTCTTTTTCTTGACAAAATTCATTCGGAAGTCCTACAAATTGCATGTAGGTAGACGCATTTCAAAAATACCCGTTCATTGTTGAGTGAATATTTGTAGGAAACGGATAAACCATAGATTATATACGCATATGTTATTCCGTTCGTTCGCCGTTCACTTTGTTGTTTACAATATTACCATATTGTTATCTGATAATTATCGCTTACTTAATAATTCGTTAAGTGTTTGTTTGAGTGTATAGTGTGAATATATCAAAACAAGATGTCTCTTAAGGGAACCAAGGTTAGTACTGATTTAAAGGTTCAGTTAAAGCTTTTATACGCTAAAAGGGACTCACAGTTTTCACGTGTTCAATCAATTTGTGATAAATCTTTGCAAACCTCGGATCTGGCGATTAGAGATGCTTTCTTGTGTTCGTTGGAAACTTTAGATAGTTTGCGCGCGGATTTTGAATCTACAATTAATAATATAAACATTTTAGAGTTGGAGTTAAATCCTGATTACTGTGTGAGTTATCAGGCATTGTCGTCCTTTGATGACTTGTATTGTCGTATCAAACGTATTGCTAGGAGTTTAGAGACTCCCCCCCCCGCGAGTGGTTTATCCAACCCTCCTCGCGAACGCCCACGATTGCCGCCAATTCAAATACCTGAATTTGATGGTGACATTCGAAATTGGAATTTATTTATAGATAGTTTCGAAAATATAATACATAGGAACACATCGCTGACAGATCACGAGAGATTGCATTATCTCGTAGAAAAATTGACCGGTAAGGCAAAGGCTGTCTGTGCTGGAATTACGTTTAGCGCTGAAAATTACAATTTAGTTTTGAACACTTTAAAAACAAAATACGAAGATAAGCGATTAGTAGCCACCGCATATTTAGATCAATTATTCGATTTGAAAAGTTTTTCCGTTTGTAACGATCATAATTTAGAGAAGTTTTTAAATATTTTCGCATCATCTGTTCGTGCAGTAAAGAACCTAAAGGTCAATGACCTCTGTGACTTTTTGTTTTTGTATATCGGTTTAAAGAAATTAGATCCTGAAACTGTTCGTCTGTTTGAAACGACTCAGCGCGGTAAAGAAATACCTAAGTTCGAAGATTTAGAATCTTTTATTCGCGACCATATTAAGGTGTTGCAGCGCACGTCGGCACGTCATGAAGTCACGAATAGGACAGGTTCCGATCGCCGTATAGACGCGTCATCGAAGTCAGTCAAGACTGCACATACGCTAGTTAATACCGCCTCAACACCTGACTGTTCTCTGTGTAAGGGTAGCCATACACAGCTGTACAAGTGTTCGGAATTTCAGAGATTATCGCCTAGTGATCGTTACAAGTTTGTCCGCACTAATAATTTGTGTTTTAATTGTCTAAGTGACAAACATCTGGTTACGTCATGTAAAAGTGGTGTTAGCTGTCGTAAATGTCCAGCTAGACATCATACCTTCTTACATTTTGGGAGTAGTAGGCTGCCATCGCAGCCGCGGCCTGCGCGGGCGCGCGACGCTTGTGACGCGCGGCCTGCTGCAAGTGCAAGCGACGTAACATTGTGTTCGCTTTCCGCCGCTGGAACTCAAATCACTACCGTTTTACTTGCGACCGCGCAAGTTGTCATTGTAGATGCCTTTGGCAAACCGCACACCGTTCGAGCGCTACTAGATGGCGCTTCCCAGAGTAATTTTATTACTCGGGATTGTTGTCAACGCCTTGGTTTTAGTTTTAATAATTGGTCATCCCGCTCAGAAGTGAAAGGTTTTGGAGGTTTAAAGGCAACCATTCACGGTTCCATTAAAATAATATTTAGTTCACGTTTTAATCGTAATATTTCGTTTGAAATGGATTCGCTAGTCGCAGATAAGATTACGGAACGGTTGCCCACGGTACCGGTTGACACGTCCATGCTGACGGAGTTAGAGAACTTGCAGTTGGCCGACGGAAATTACGCTTTCCCTGGAGATATCGATCTATTGATCGGTGCTTCGATTATCCCGCATCTCCAGTTATCACGTAAAATTCAAGGTCTTCCGATGTACCCCGCTCCGCACGCACTGGAAACAGTTCTCGGGTTTGTTATAGTTGGTTCCGCACCCGCTTGTTTAGTTAGTTACTCGACTGTGTCGCACTGTTGCACCGTCGAGCCGCCGCTTGAGTCTACCATCCGCAAGTTCTGGGAGATTGAAGAGGTCAATGTCCCGCCTATTCTCAGCCCTGAGGATCAGGTCACTGAGGAGATTTATACCCGCACGACTACTCGTGATAAAGATGGTCGTTATGTTGTCGCGCTCCCTTTCAAGGGTGATATTTTTTCGCTCGGTGGCTCCCGTGCCTCCGCAGAAAAACGCTTGTTTGCTATTGCGCTCTCTGCCGATATTCGGCAAATGTTTCTTAGTATTGGAATCAGAGAATGTGACCGTAGATTCCAACGCTTCTTGTATAGATTTTCTCCGCAGGAACCTTTGAAGGTTTACGAATTCAATCGTCGAATTCAATCGTCACCCCATCGATGGGGCACGTTTGTCGCAAATAGGGTGGCTAAGATTCAAGCTGAATTGTCACCGGAAAATATATTCCATGTCGCTGGAACAGAAAACCCAGCTGATTGTCTCTCACGTGGTTTGCTTCCTGCGCAAATTTTAAATCATCCGCTTTGGTTTTGTGGCCCTCCCTGGCTGCATACCACTCCTAACGAGTGGCCAAATGCTCCGTTTAACCCCGCTACTGTTTCAGAACCACCCGAGGAGAAGAAACATACGCTTGTAGTATCAGTTCCGCGTGAAGAGTCAGTTGTTTTGTTGTTGTCTAATCGAGTCTCGTCTTGGTCGAGACTATTACGCTGTGTAGTTTACGTCCTAAGATTTTTGAGATTATTACCATCGCGTGGTTCTATAATCGCAGCTGATTTGGATAGAGCTGAATCAGTTGTACTTCGAGAGTTGCAGAAATTTTATTTTTCAATAGAATTTCGTAGTTTAGAATCACATAAACCTTGTAGTCCCGCACTTCAACATTTGAAACCATTTTTGCAAGACGGACTCATTCGTGTCGGTGGCCGTCTGCGAAATGCTAAGTTAGAGTTTGAACAAATGTATCCAGTAGTTCTACCACGCAGGGATCACGTTTTGGATTTGTTGGTGGACTATCACCATAAGGTGAATTGTCACGCTGGTCCCGATTTATTAATGTCCATTCTTCGACAGAAGTACTGGATACTTTCCGCTCGCAATTTGATACGCGCTAGAGTGCACAGATGTGTGCCCTGCTTTAAGCTCCGCCCGCGTTTCAACGCGCCGGAAATGGCCGACCATCGTTCTTGTCGTGTTGTACAGACGGTGAAACCTTTCATACATACTGGGACGGACTATGCTGGACCGTTTAAAGTCACTATTGCCCGTGGTCGTGGTATACGTTCCACAAAGGCATACATTTGCCTATTCGTTTGTATGACAACTCGTGCGGTTCACATAGAGTTAACCAGTGATTTGAGTACGCAGGGTTTTATGTCTGCATTTAAACGATTTTTATCTCGCCGTGGTCCCGTTAAGCGCTTATACTCTGACAACGGCACAAATTATGTTGGAGCGCGACGCAATATTTCGGAATTACATACATTCTTACGCTCCAAGTACTACCAAAGTGAATTCGCCCATGTCTTAGCTGAGAATCGCATTGATTGGTGTTTTAATACGCCAGCAGCTAGTCATTTTGGTGGCAATTGGGAGGCGAATATTAAAAGCCTTAAGTCGCACCTGTTTCGGGTCATAGGCGAACAGATTCTCTCGTACGAGGAGTTGAGCACTGTACTCGCTCAGGTAGAGGCGTTGATGAATACGCGTCCGTTGTGTCGGACTTTGTCTAGTGATCCATTGGAGCCACTAGCGTTGACGCCGGCTCACTTCTTGACGACGACTCCTCTTAAATATTTGCCCGCTTTAGATGTCGAGACTGACAAACTGCAGCTCCACCCGCGTCACGCTCTGCTAGATAGCTTAGTTCAGTCCTTTTGGAAGCGATGGAGGACAGATTATCTGCATACGCTGCAGTCGCGTCAAAAGTGGAACACTCCTTCAGATCCAGTCACAGTCGGTACTGTGGTGATACTGAAGACTGAGAGTGCGCCTCCTCTGCACTGGCCTCTTGGTGTAGTGGAAGAAGTTTTTCCGGGTTCGAACGGAATAACGCGAGTCGTAAAAGTTAAAACCGCAACTGGATCGTACCTGCGTCCGGTTATTCGCCTCTGCCCTCTGCCTAATCAGTAGTAGTGGCATAGTTAGTTATAAGTTGTTTCGCTACCTAGTATTGATAGTTTAGATTAGTAATAGGGTTTAGTTTCGCTTTTGTTTTTTTTCTTTTCTTTGAAGGTAACCCTTCAAACCCGGGGGGAATGGTTGCGCCAATTTGCTATGATCCGCGACTTTGTTTTTTGTAATTTATTTTTTTGGCCTAGCAATCCTATCCCTACCGTTTCCGCTTCCCGCACGACCTCGAGAGAAATGATTTGACATTTTGACGTTTGTGTGCATTGTGAATGTGACCGCACCGCTAACACGCCCGCTCGAAATTACAAGAAAATTGGCTATTTCGTGTTCCAACCATTCAGAACTCAACATAAGTGCAGTGTAGTGCAATACAGAAACTGGCAGTGCTTGAAAGTACGAAGTTCGGGATTCGCCGGCCGGCGCCATGTGGAACTTTCGAGGTTAAAGGTCAGTCCTTCTAATACATTTATCCCATTAATAAACGCTAGACGCAGTACCTGCATATTGTTAACAAACCTTAGATCGCTTTTTAAATCTACAGTCCACAAAGCAAAATTCGCGCAACCACATAGATTATGCAATAAAATGCCACCACGTAGACATTGCAGAGGATGCGTACAACATTATTCATAAACACAATTATAAAATCGTAACATTTAACATTCGAAGTCTTAGTCGTAATTTCTATAGCTTCATTACCGTAGTTAAGAGAATAAAAATTGATTTTGACGTAATTGTGCTAACTGAGTGCTGGCTAAACGAGAGTTCATTAATATATCAGATCGAAGGTTATAGAGCACATCATACTACAAAATATATTAATAGAGCTGGGGGTGTTGTTGTGTACGTGAAAGATACTTGCTCACCGAAAATTTCTGAACCTAAGATCGGCGACGCAGAATGCATTCTGATAAATATCCCAAATATCATAACTGTACTAGGTGTTTATAGGTCTCCTTCCTTCAAAAACATTGATAACCTCATCAACTCGTTACATGGCGTCATGCAAACCATAAATTCTGGACCATGTACGGTATTCACTGGCGACATCAACATTAACATAACTAATCCAGATGCGGCCGACTCAGCGTCTTACCTATGTGCTATGGCTGAATTGGGATTGAGACCGGCTATAAATAAACCTACCAGAATGAACTCTTGACTTGATCATGTATTTTTTAAGGGTAAAGTAGACATAGAAACAATTGTTTGCCCGTCATCTGTTACTGATCATGACTTAGTGATATCTGGATTATCAATTGTTGCACCAGGACAATTAACACCCTCAAAATACAAGATAACCCCTAACTATGACTCAATAGTAGAAAAACTGAGTAATGTTAATTGGTCTGGATTGTGTAACATTCAGTGTGTCGTCGAGCAAGCGGATACTTTCCTAAATATAATGAAATATGTTATTGATGCAAATTCTAAAACAATTAGCATTAGTCGGTCGAAAACTATTCTCAAGCTTTGGATGACACAAGGGTTACTGAGGTGTTCCCGAGTGAGGGACAAACTTCATCTTGAAGCTAGAAATGTACCAAAGGACCATGTGAAAACTCTTATATACACTAGATATAGAAATTTCTTTATCACTTTGCTGCGTAAAATAAAAAATAACTACGATTCTGATTTACTAGAAAAATTCAAAAATCAGCCGAAAAAACTTTGGGAAACCATCAATAAAATCTCTCATAGGAAAAAAATCGCGAACTCAAATGCTTCTGATTTGATTAATGTTCACACTTGTCCACAAAACGCAGTTAATCTTTGCAATGAATTCTTTGCATCAGTTGGTCAAAGCTATGCTACTAACATTCTGAAGGGACTCAACTCAACCCAGTTTAAATTGGCACAAGAGCTTGATAATGATTCAACTCCAGTAAAATCTTTCTTTTTTGAGTCCACTGACACCCGAGAAATAGAAAATATAATCATGAACCTAAAAACTGATAGTGCTCCGGGATTAGATGGTGTTAATAACTTAATGTTAAAAATGGCTAAACATAGTGTAGTTGAACCTCTAACAACAATAATCAATCAAAGTTTAGCCACGGGAGTTGTTCCTCCAGACTGGAAAACTGCCGTTATAGTACCAATTCACAAAGGGGGTGAAACAAACATACCTGATAATTATAGACCAATATCGCTGCTTCCGGTTTTCTCAAAAATATTGGAAAAAGTAGTAAATAACCGTCTTGTCAAATACCTAGAATTAAATAAAATTTTATCGGACACTCAATTTGGTTTTCGTAAACATAAATCTAGAGAAGACGCAGTTAATCTATTAACAAATGAAATTATTGACCATCTGGACAATGGACTCGCGTGCGTAGGAGTCTTTTTAGACTTAGCAAAAGCCTTCGACACCGTGGCTATTCCAATATTGTTGAGAAGACTGGAAAACATCGGAATACGAGGTATTGCACTTGAATGGTTCAAAGGTTACTTAACTGAAAGGAAGCAATGCGTTAAGCTGAACTCCTGGCTCAGTACCGAACAAGAAATATCTTTTGGAGTGTCCCAGGGCAGCGTTTTGGGACCAACACTGTTCCTAATATATATTAACAGCCTGACTAATTTACCTCTGAAAAACGCTAAAATAGTTTGCTATGCAGATGACACAGCTGTCGTATTTCACGATAGAAATTGGAAAGACTGTTTTAGAAATGCTGAACAAGGCATCAATACAATCGCAAAATGGCTAAGCAATAACCTGCTAACATTAAATGCCAACAAAACCAAGTTTCTATGTTTTCAAAAAACTGCAGCTTCCTCTCCCTCTTCTCTACTAAATATTCAAATACATATATGCGACCAAAGGCAGTTCTGCAACACCAAATGTCAATGCTGTAATTTACAAAGAACACAGTCTATAAAATATCTTGGAGTAATTATTGACGAAAAACTCACATACAAGGAGCATGTCACTGCACTCTCAGCCAAGACCAGAAAGTTAATCTATGTCATTAGGGAACTTGGAGATATTGCTTGCATGAAACTTCTTAAAGCTATTTATATCTCCTTGTGCCAATCTATCTTATCATACTGTATAAGCGTATGGGGTGGCACATCGACATCACACCTCATGCTGTTGGAAAGAGCGCAGAGATCAGTTCTCAAAGTAATGTTAAAAATGCCTATTAGATTTCCAACAAAAGATCTTTATAAAGAGGCTGATCTACTTAGCGTGCGAGGGCTCTATGCAATGCATGCAATTATCTCCACTCATAAGCTAGTTATAAATTCTCCAAGTTACAATGACATGCTGAAGCTTAGGGTCTTTAAAATCACAAGTACTAAATGTAAAACTTCATTTGATATAAGATTTGATAGAAGATCACAGAAGTTTATGTTTCCATACTTGTACAATAAAATTGCAAATAAATATCAGCTCCAGCATAATACGACTCGTGAAGCCAAAGTTAAAGTTAGGAAATTAATCACCGGCATGAACTACTATCAGATGGAACAATTGCTACGCACAGTTGTCTAAAGACTAAACTAAACACTCTCATTAAATTCTATCACACACGACACACACTACACATAATACTCCCTCAAACACTTATTTACACTTTTTCACTCATAAACATACAACACACTTGCACTTTAACTTCATGAGAATGATATGCAGATTTAACTTATTTTACTATTATTGGAGTAATCGTTTTGTTTGATAGCCACGATTCAGGCCCTGCCTAGTGTGGTTTCACCGTTATTTTTGTAAATTGTAATTTGAGTTGCTAATAAAGTTATTATTATTATTATTATTATGTTACTAAGACCGGATTTTTTCGCAAATAAAACCAAATATACTAAAGTAACGGTAATCCACCAAAATATTGCTGGGGTGTTGAACAAATAGGAATTAATAGAGGTGGCCATTTCAAATTTACAAAAGGAACTGGGTTCCGTAGATATTATTATTATTATTATTATTATACACTTTATTGTATATACATATTGAAATAAACAAAGAAAAAAAACATTTAATCAAAGCACATACAATGGGCGGCCTTATCGCATTCCGCGATTTCTTACAGGCAACCAGGAATGGAAAGTAATTTTCGGGACATGATATGGGGCTGTCACAATAAGCACCAACACTTATAACCAAATATACAATAATAGAAAAACAGATACATACATATGTTAACTGAAACTTTCCTTAAAAGTGGTTGCAAACAAAACCTTGGGCTTAATAACTATAAACTGGTAGCCTTCTTCTGTCGAGCTAACCAACGACGGGGAGGCTCGGGTATATTATTAAAAAATAACCTACAATTTAGAGAAATAAAAAATCTACCTCTCTCCATTCCCTTTCAGTTCGAATGCTGTGCCGTAGAAATAATTAAATTTAAATTGATTATAGTGTGTGGTTGCGCCAATTTGCTATGATCCGCGATTTTATTTTTTTGTTATTTATTTTTTTGGCCTAGCAATCTTATTCCTTCCGTTTCCATTCCCGCACGACCTCTAGAAATGAAATGACATTGACGTTTGTGCATCGATTGTGAATGTGACCGCACCGCTAACAACGCCCGCTCGAAATTACAAGAAAATTGACTATTTCGTGATCCAACCATTCAAAAACTCAACAATAGTGCAGTGTAGTGCAATACGGGACCTGGCAGTGGTTAAATGTGCGAAGTCGAGGATCGCCGGCCGGCGCCACGTGGAACCTTCGAGGTCAAAAGGTCAGTGCTCCTTCCTAATACATTTATCCCATTAATAAACGCCGGGCACAGTATCTGCATATTGTTGACAAACCTTAGATCGCTTTTTCAAACCTACAGTCCACATCAAGCAAATTCGCGCAACCATTACTTTTGGTCCTACGAGCAGGATCGTGAATCATTTTCTTGTAATTTCGCAATATAGTATTTGTTCCATAGGGAATAAACGCAACGCGCCTGTTTACCTAGATATAATAGTAGAAAACCCGCATCTAGGCATTTAGGCAACTAATCGTTATTTCGCTCGTATAGTTAAAGAGTCATTGATAATTACGGTACCTACGCCGTCAACCGCACCGCATAATTATAGTTAGCTACGTAAATATCAGCGTAGATATAAATCGATCGCATTCTTTTTCTTGACAAAATTCATTCGGAAGTCCTACAAATTGCATGTAGGTAGACGCATTTCAAAAATACCCGTTCATTGTTGAGGGAATATTTGTAGGAAACGGATAAACCATAGATTATATACGCATATGAACGACGTGAATGATTTAATCGAGAAATTGGGTAATATCCACTCATTGATTCAGGTTATTCCGTTCGTTCGCCGTTCACTTTGTTGTTTACAATATTACCATATTGTTATCTGATAATTATCGCTTACTTAATAATTCGTTAAGTGTTTGTTTGAGTGTATAGTGTGAATATATCAAAACAAGATGTCTCTTAAGGGAACCAAGGTTAGTACTGATTTAAAGGTTCAGTTAAAGCTTTTATACGCTAAAAGGGACTCACAGTTTTCACGTGTTCAATCAATTTGTGATAAATCTTTGCAAATCTCGGATCTGGCGATTAGAGATGCTTTCTTGTGTTCGTTGGAAACTTTAGATAGTTTGCGCGCGGATTTTGAATCTACAATTAATAATATAAACATTTTAGAGTTGGAGTTAAATCCTGATTACTGTGTGAGTTATCAGGCATTGTCGTCCTTTGATGACTTGTATTGTCGTATCAAACGTATTGCTAGGAGTTTAGAGACTCCCCCCCCCGCGAGTGGTTTATCCAACCCTCCTCGCGAACGCCCACGATTGCCGCCAATTCAAATACCTGAATTTAATGGTGACATTCGAAATTGGAATTTATTTATAGATAGTTTCGAAAATATAATACATAGGAACACATCGCTGACAGATCACGAGAGATTGCATTATCTCGTAGAAAAATTGACCGGTAAGGCAAAGGCTGTCTGTGCTGGAATTACGTTTAGCGCTGAAAATTACACTTTAATTTTGAACACTTTAAAAACAAAATACGAAGATAAGCGATTAGTAGCCACCGCATATTTAGATCAATTATTCGATTTGAAAAGTTTTTCCGTTTGTAACGACCATAATTTAGAGAAGTTTTTAAATATTTTCGCATCATCTGTTCATGCAGTAAAGAACCTAAAGGTCAATGACCTCTGTGACTTTTTGTTTTTGTATATCGGTTTACAGAAATTAGATCCTGAAACTGTTCGTCTGTTTGAAACGACTCAGCGCGGTAAAGAAATACCTAAGTTCGAAGATTTAGAATCTTTTATTCGCGACCATATTAAGGTATTGCAGCACACGTCGGCACGTCATGAAGTCACGAATAGGACAGGTTCCGATCGCCGTATAGACGCGTCATCGAAGTCAGTCAAGACTGCACATACGCTAGTTAATACCGCCTCAACACCTGACTGTTCTCTGTGTAAGGATAGCCATACACAGCTGTACAAGTGTTCGGAATTTCAGAGATTATCGCCTAGTGATCGTTACAAGTTTGTCCGCACTAATAATTTGTGTTTTAATTGTCTAAGTGACAAACATCTGGTTACGTCATGTAACAGTGGTGTTAGCTGTCGTAAATGTCTAGCTAGACATCATACCTTCTTACATTTTGAGAGTAGTAAGCTGCCATCGCGGCCGCGGCCTGCGCGGACGCGCGACGCTTGTGACGCGCGGCCTGCTGCAAGTGCAAACGACGTAACATTGTGTTCGCTTTCCGCCGCTGGTACTCAAATCACTACCGTTTTACTTGCGACCGCGCAAGTTGTCATTGTAGATGCCTTTGGCAAACCGCACACCGTTCGAGCGCTACTAGATGGCGCTTCCCAGAGTAATTTTATTACTCGGGATTGTTGTCAACGCCTTGGTTTTAGTTTTAATAATTGGTCATCCCGCTCAGAAGTGAAAGGTTTTGGAGGTTTAAAGGCAACCATTCACGGTTCCATTAAAATAATATTTAGCTCACGTTTTAATCGTAATATTTCGTTTGAAATGGATTCGCTAGTCGCAGATAAGATTACGGAACGGTTGCCCACGGTACCGGTTGACACGTCCATGCTGACGGAGTTTAAGAACTTGCAGTTAGCCGACGGAAATTACGCTTTCCCTGGAGATATCGATCTATTGATCGGTGCTTCGATTCTCCCGCATCTCCAGTTATCACGTAAAATTCAAGGTCTTCCGATGTACCCCGCTCCGCACGCACTGGAAACAGTTCTCGGGTTTGTTATAGTTGGTTCCGCACCCGCTTGTTTAAATAGTTACTCGACTGTGTCGCACTGTTGCACCGTCGAGCCGCCGCTTGAGTCTACCATCCGCAAGTTCTGGGAGATTGAAGAGGTCAATGTCCCGCCTATTCTCAGCCCTGAGGATCAGGTCACTGAGGAGATTTATACCCGCACGACTACTCGTGATAAAGATGGTCGTTATGTTGTCGCGCTCCCTTTCAAGGGTGATATTTTTTCGCTCGGTGGCTCCCGTGCCTCCGCAGAAAAACGCTTTCTATGCTTGGAACGTAAGATGCAGGCGTCTCCTAAGTTGAAGCAAGCCTATGATGATGTGCTGATCGAATATTTAGATAAAGGTTATATCTCATCAGCGCCTGCCGAGACTGAGGAGACACGTGATTACCCGTTTTCCATCATCCCGCACCATGGAGTTGTTAGAGAAGACAAGCTTACAACTAAACTGCGTGTGGTTATGGATGGTAGCGCTAAAACTAGTACTGGCATATCGCTTAACGATATCTTGTATTGTGGTCAGAACCTCCAGGGTAACTTATTTGAAATAATAGTAAATTTTCGCTTGTTTGCTATTGCGCTCTCTGCCGATATTCGGCAAATGTTTCTTAGTATTGGAATCAGAGAATGTGACCGTAGATTCCAACGCTTCTTGTATAGATTTTCTCCGCAGGAACCTTTGAAGGTTTACGAATTCAATCGTCGAATTCAATCGTCACCCCATCGATGGGGCACGTTTGTCGCAAATAGGGTGGCTAAGATTCAAGCTGAATTGTCACCGGAAAATATATTCCATGTCGCTGGAACAGAAAACCCAGCTGATTGTCTCTCACGTGGTTTGCTTCCTGCGCAAATTTTAAATCATCCGCTTTGGTTTTGTGGCCCTCCCTGGCTGCATACCACTCCTAACGAGTGACCAAATGCTCCGTTTAACCCCGCTACTGTTTCAGAGCCACCCGAGGAGAAGAAACATACGCTTGTAGTATCAGTTCCGCGTGAAGAGTCAGTTGTTTTGTTGTTGTCTAATCGAGTCTCGTCTTGGTCGAGACTATTACGCTGTGTAGTTTATGTCCTAAGATTTTTGAGATTATTACCATCGCGTGGTGCTATAATCGCAGCTGATTTGGATAGAGCTGAATCAGTTGTACTTCGAGAGTTGCAGAAATTTTATTTTTCAATAGAATTTCGTAGTTTAGAATCACAAAAACCTTGTAGTCGCGCACTTCAACATTTGAAACCATTTTTGCAAGACGGACTCATTCGTGTCGGTGGCCGTCTGCGAAATGCTAAGTTAGAGTTTGAACAAATGCATCCAGTAGTTCTGCCACGCAAGGATCACGTTTTGGATTTGTTGGTGGATTGTCACCATAAGGTGAATTGTCACGCTGGTCCCGATTTATTAATGTCCATTCTTCGACAGAAGTACTGGATACTTTCCGCTCGCAATTTGATACGCGCTAGAGTGCACAGATGTGTGCCCTGCTTTAAGCTCCGCCCGCGTTTCAACGCGCCGGAAATGGCCGACCATCGTTCTTGTCGTGTTGTACAGACGGTGAAACCTTTCATACATACTGGGACTATGCTGGACCGTTTAAAGTCATTATTGCCCGTGGTCGTGGTATACGTTCCACAAAGGCATACATTTGCCTATTCGTTTGTATGACAACTCGTGCGGTTCACATAGAGTTAACCAGTGATTTGAGTACGCAGGGTTTTATGTCTGCATTTAAACGATTTTTATCTCGCCGTGGTCCCGTTAAGCGCTTATACTCTGACAACGGCACAAATTATGTTGGAGCGCGACGCAATATTTCGGAATTACATACATTCTTACGCTCCAAGTACTACCAAAGTGAATTCGCCCATGTCTTAGCTGAGAATCGCATTGATTGGTGTTTTAATACGCCAGCGGCTAGTCATTTTGGTGGCAATTGGGAGGCGAATATTAAAAGCCTTAAGTCGCACCTGTTTCGGGTCATAGGCGAACAGATTCTCTCGTACGAGGAGTTGAGCACCGTACTCGCTCAGGTAGAGGCGTTGATGAATACGCGTCCGTTGTGTCGGACTTTGTCTAGTGATCCATCGGAGCCACTAGCGTTGACGCCGGCTCACTTCTTGACGACGACTCCTCTTAAATATTTGCCCGCTTTAGATGTCGAGACTGACAAACTGCAGCTTCACCCGCGTCACGCTCTGCTAGATAGCTTAGTTCAGTCCTTTTGGAAGCAATGGAGGACAGATTATCTGCATACGCTGCAGTCGCGTCAAAAGTGGAACACTCCTTCAGATCCAGTCACAGTCGGTACTGTGGTGATACTGAAGACTGAGAGTGCGCCTCCTCTGCACTGGCCTCTTGGTGTAGTGGAAGAAGTTTTTCCGGGTTCGAACGGAATAACGCGAGTCGTAAAGGTTAAAACCGCAACTGGATCGTACCTGCGTCCGGTTATTCGCCTCTGCCCTCTGCCTAATCAGTAGTAGTGGCATAGTTAGTTATAAGTTGTTTCGCTACCTAGTATTGATAGTTTAGATATAGTAATAGGGTTTAGTTTCGCTTTTGTTTTTTTTTTCTTTTCTTTGAAGGTAACCCTTCAAACCCGGGGGGAATGGTTGCGCCAATTTGCTATGATCCGCGATTTTATTTTTTTGTTATTTATTTTTTTGGCCTAGCAATCCTATTCCTTCCGTTTCCATTCCCGCACGACCTCTAGAAATGAAATGACATTGACGTTTGTGCATCGATTGTGAATGTGACCGCACCGCTAACAACGCCCGCTCGAAATTACAAGAAAATTGACTATTTCGTGATCCAACCATTCAAAAACTCAACAATAGTGCAGTGTAGTGCAATACGGGACCTGGCAGTGGTTAAATGTGCGAAGTCGAGGATCGCCGGCCGGCGCCACGTGGAACCTTCGAGGTCAAAAGGTCAGTGCTCCTTCCTAATACATTTATCCCATTAATAAACGCCGGGCACAGTATCTGCATATTGTTGACAAACCTTAGATCGCTTTTTCAAACCTACAGTCCACATCAAGCAAATTCGCGCAACCAGTGTGCATATATAGAACACCTACATGTGATGCCACAATATTTTTAAATAATCTAGAACTTCTCACCAATACATTATGTAAAAAAGGTAATAAACAAATCATCATCTGTGGTAACTGGAATATTGATATACTGAAAACAAATAAGACATCCAATGACTTAAAGTCTATACTTAATAATAATAAATTAATAAACCACATAAAACTAAAAAAAACTAACTAACTAACTAAAAACGCGTGTTTAGACTTAATAGTAAGTAATATACACGACGCTAAGCCTGGAATTCATTGTCTAGCGCTTTCAGACCATGAACCGGCACAATCAATAACGGTTAACTTACAAACTGATTCTCAAGTTAGAGATATTCATAGCTTTTGGTTTAAACATTTAAGAGAGCTCAGTGACGTAAATATAATTAAATTTTATAACTGCATCTCAAGTCTATCTTTCTCAGAAGTTTACGAAGCTCAAACAACAAATTAATGACGCCTTCGAAAGATTACATGACATATTAACCCTTTTCTACAATTTATATTTTCTTATAGTAAAAGTAAGAAATACTTGTAAGCAAGTGAAAAATGGAGATCTAACCAAAGGTATAAAGAGATGTAAAAAAACGAACATTACATTTAAAATACCATCTCTACAAACATAATAAAAAACAAAACAAAAAAAAATATGACAACTACAATTGGTTGCGCGAATTTGCTTGATGTGGACTGTAGGTTTAAAAAGCGATCTAAGGTTTGTTAACAATATGCAGATACTGTGCCTGGCATGGGATAGGGAGGAACACTGACCTTTTGACTTCGAAGGTTCCACGTGGCACCGCGCCGGCGATCCTCGACTTCGCACATTTAACCACTGCCAGGTCCTGTTTGCACTACACTGCACTATTGTTGAGGTTTGAATGGTTGGATCACGAAGCAGTCAATTTTCTTGTAATTTCGAGCGGGCGTGTTAGCGGTGCGGTCACATTCACAATCGATGCACACACGTCAATGTCAAATCATTTCTTGCGGTCGTGCGGGTGAAGGAAAACGGAAGGGATAGGATTGCTAGGCCAAAAAAATAAATTACAAAAAACAAAGTTGCGGATCATAGCGAATTGGCGCAACCATTCCCCCCGGGTTTGAAGGGTTACCTTCAAAGAAAAGAAAAAAACAAAAGCGAAACTAAACCCTATTACTAATCTAAACTATCAATACTAGGTAGCGAAACAACTTATAACTAACTATGCCACTACTACTGATTAGGCAGAGGGCAGAGGCGAATAACCGGACGCAGGTACGATCCAGTTGCGGTTTTAAACTTTACGACTCGCGTTATTCCGTTCGAACCCGGAAAAACTTCTTCCACTACACCAAGAGGCCAGTGCAGAGGAGGCGCACTCTCAGTCTTCAGTATCACCACAGTACCGACTGTGACTGGATCTGAAGGAGTGTTCCACTTTTGACGCGACTGCAGCGTATGCAGATAATCTGTCCTCCATCGCTTCCAAAAGGACTGAACTAAGCTATCTAGCAGAGCGTGACGCGGGTGAAGCTGCAGTTTGTCAGTCTCGACATCTAAAGCGGGCAAATATTTAAGAGGAGTCGTCGTCAAGAAGTGAGCCGGCGCCAACGCTAGTGGCTCCGATGGATCACTAGACAAAGTCCGACACAACGGACGCGTATTCATCAACGCCTCTATCTGAGCGAGTACGGTGCTCAACTCCTCGTACGAGAGAATCTGTTCGCCTATGACCCGAAACAGGTGCGACTTAAGGCTTTTAATATTCGCCTCCCAATTGCCACCAAAATGACTAGCCGCTGGCGTATTAAAACACCAATCAATGCGATTCTCAGCTAAGACATGGGCGAATTCACTTTGGTAGTACTTGGAGCGTAAGAATGTATGTAATTCCGAAATATTGCGTCGCGCTCCAACATAATTTGTGCCGTTGTCAGAGTATAAGCGCTTAACGGGACCACGGCGAGATAAAAATCGTTTAAATGCAGACATAAAACCCTGCGTACTCAAATCACTGGTTAACTCTATGTGAACCGCACGAGTTGTCATACAAACGAATAGGCAAATGTATGCCTTTGTGGAACGTATACCACGACCACGGGCAATAGTGACTTTAAACGGTCCAGCATAGTCCGTCCCAGTATGTATGAAAGGTTTCACCGTCTGTACAACACGACAAGAACGATGGTCGGCCATTTCCGGCGCGTTGAAACGCGGGCGGAGCTTAAAACAGGGCACACATCTGTGCACTCTAGCGCGTATCAAATTGCGAGCGGAAAGTATCCAGTACTTCTGTCGAAGAATGGACATTAATAAATCGGGACCAGCGTGACAATTCACCTTATGGTGATAGTCCACCAACAAATCCAAAACGTGATCCTTGCGTGGTAGAACTACTGGATGCATTTGTTCAAACTCTAACTTAGCATTTCGCAGACGGCCACCGACACGAATGAGTCCGTCTTGCAAAAATGGTTTCAAATGTTGAAGTGCGGGACTACAAGGTTTTTGTGATTCTAAACTACGAAATTCTATTGAAAAATAAAATTTCTGCAACTCTCGAAGTACAACTGATTCAGCTCTATCCAAATCAGCTGCGACTACAGAACCACGCGATGGTAATAATCTCAAAAATCTTAGGACGTAAACTACACAGCGTAATAGTCTCGACCAAGACGAGACTCGATTAGACAACAACAAAACAACTGACTCTTCACGCGGAACTGATACTACAAGCGTATGTTTCTTCTCCTCGGGTGGCTCTGAAACAGTAGCGGGGTTAAACGGAACACTTGGCCACTCGTTAGGAGTGGTATGAAGCCAGGGAGGGCCACAAACCCAAAGCGGATGATTTAAAATCTGCGCAGGAAGCAAACCACGTGAGAGACAATCAGCTGGGTTTTCTGTTCCAGCGACATGGAATATATTTTCTTCTGCGGAGGCACGGGAGCCACCGAGCGAAAAAATATCACCCTTGAAAGGGAGCGCGACAACATAACGACCATCTTTATCACGAGTAGTCGTGCGGGTATAAATCTCCTCAGTGACCTGATCCTCAGGGCTGAGAATAGGCGGGCCATTGACCTCTTCAATCTCCCAGAACTTGCGGATGGTAGACTCAAGCGGCGGCTCGACGGTGCAACAGTGCGACACAGTCGAGTAACTATTTAAATAAGCGGGTGCGGAACCAACTATAACAAACCCGAGAACTGTTTCCAGTGCGTGCGGAGCGGGGTACATCGGAAGACCTTGAATTTTACGTGATAACTGGAGATGCGGGAGAATCGAAGCACCGATCAATAGATCGATATCTCCAGGGAAAGCGTAATTTCCGTCGGCTAACTGCAAGTTCTTAAACTCCGTCAGCATGGACGTGTCAACCGGTACCGTGGGCAACCGTTCCGTAATCTTATCTGCGACTAGCGAATCCATTTCAAACGAAATATTACGATTAAAACGTGAGCTAAATATTATTTTAATGGAACCGTGAATGGTTGCCTTTAAACCTCCAAAACCTTTCACTTCTGAGCGGGATGACCAATTATTAAAACTAAAACCAAGGCGTTGACAACAATCCCGAGTAATAAAATTACTCTGGGAAGCGCCATCTAGTAGCGCTCGAACGGTGTGCGGTTTGCCAAAGGCATCTACAATGACAACTTGCGCGGTCGCAAGTAAAACGGTAGTGATTTGAGTACCAGCGGCGGAAAGCGAACACAATGTTACGTCGTTTGCACTTGCAGCAGGCCGCGCGTCACAAGCGTCGCGCGTCTGCGCAGGCCGCGGCTGCGATGGCAGCTTACTACTCTCAAAATGTAAGAAGGTATGATGTCTAGCTAGACATTTACGACAGCTAACACCACTGTTACATGACGTAACCAGATGTTTGTCACTTAGACAATTAAAACACAAATTATTAGTGCGGACAAACTTGTAACGATCACTAGGCGATAATCTCTGAAATCCCGAACACTTGTACAGCTGTGTATGGCTACCCTTACACAGAGAACAGTCAGGTGTTGAGGCGGTATTGACTAGCGTATGTGCAGTCTTGACTGACTTCGATGACGCGTCTATACGGCGATCGGAACCTGTCCTATTCGTGACTTCATGACGTGCCGACGTGCGCTGCAATACCTTAATATGGTCGCGAATAAAAGATTCTAAATCTTCGAACTTAGGTATTTCTTTACCGCGCTGAGTCGTTTCAAACAGACGAACAGTTTCAGGATCCAATTTCTTTAAACCGATATACAAAAACAAAAAGTCACAGAGGTCATTGACCTTTAGGTTCTTTACTGCACGAACAGATGATGCGAAAATATTTAAAAACTTCTCTAAATTATGATCGTTACAAACGGAAAAACTTTTCAAATCGAATAATTGATCTAAATATGCGGTGGCTACTAATCGCTTATCTTCGTATTTTGTTTTTAAAGTGTTCAAAACTAAATTGTAATTTTCAGCGCTAAACGTAATTCCAGCACAGACAGCCTTTGCCTTACCGGTCAATTTTTCTACGAGATAATGCAATCTCTCGTGATCTGTCAGCGATGTGTTCCTATGTATTATATTTTCGAAACTATCTATAAATAAATTCCAATTTCGAATGTCACCATTAAATTCAGGTATTTGAATTGGCGGCAATCGTGGGCGTTCGCGAGGAGGGTTGGATAAACCACTCGCGGGGGGGGGGAGTCTCTAAACTCCTAGCAATACGTTTGATACGACAATACAAGTCATCAAAGGACGACAATGCCTGATAACTCACACAGTAATCAGGATTTAACTCCAACTCTAAAATGTTTATATTATTAATTGTAGATTCAAAATCCGCGCGCAAACTATCTAAAGTTTCCAACGAACACAAGAAAGCATCTCTAATCGCCAGATCCGAGGTTTGCAAAGATTTATCACAAATTGATTGAACACGTGAAAACTGTGAGTCCCTTTTAGCGTATAAAAGCTTTAACTGAACCTTTAAATCAGTACTAACCTTGGTTCCCTTAAGAGACATCTTGTTTTGATATATTCACACTATACACTCAAACAAACACTTAACGAATTATTAAGTAAGCGATAATTATCAGATAACAATATGGTAATATTGTAAACAACAAAGTGAACGGCGAACGAACGGAATAACATATGCGTATATAATCTATGGTTTATCCGTTTCCTACAAATATTCACTCAACAATGAACGGGTATTTTTGAAATGCGTCTACCTACATGCAATTTGTAGGACTTCCGAATGAATTTTGTCAAGAAAAAGAATGCGATCGATTTATATCTACGCTGATATTTACGTAGCTAACTATAATTATGCGGTGCGGTTGACGGCGTAGGTACCGTAATTATCAATGACTCTTTAACTATACGAGCGAAATAACGTATAGTTGCCTAAATGCCTAGATGCGGGTTTTCTACTATTATATCTAGGTAAACAGGCGCGTTGCGTTTATTCCCTATGGAACAAATACTATATTGCGAAATTACAAGAAAATGATTCACGATCCTGCTCGTAGGACCAAAAGTAATGGTTGCGCGAATTTGCTTGATGTGGACTGTAGGTTTAAAAAGCGATCTAAGGTTTGTTAACAATATGCAGATACTGTGCCTGGCATGGGATAGGGAGGAACACTGACCTTTTGACTTCGAAGGTTCCACGTGGCACCGCGCCGGCGATCCTCGACTTCGCACATTTAACCACTGCCAGGTCCTGTTTGCACTACACTGCACTATTGTTGAGGTTTGAATGGTTGGATCACGAAGCAGTCAATTTTCTTGTAATTTCGAGCGGGCGTGTTAGCGGTGCGGTCACATTCACAATCGATGCACACACGTCAATGTCAAATCATTTCTTGCGGTCGTGCGGGTGAAGGAAAACGGAAGGGATAGGATTGCTAGGCCAAAAAAATAAATTACAAAAAACAAAGTCGCGGATCATAGCGAATTGGCGCAACCAACAATCGAATTCTGAAGAAATGCATACATAAAGCTCAGCAGATCAATAGCTTAGACTTTATTCATAAAGCCAAAAACACAAGTAAAGCAGCCTGGAATATGATTAAAACAAACTCAATTAACATGACAAGTAACTCTGAAGTTGACGCTATTAATGCTAACGGTAAAATTTATGACAATCCAAATAAAATATATGACTTATTTAATGACTTTTATATATCCCAAACAAAAATGACCAATTCCGCTCAAAATAACATGAAATATAACAATGACATAACAATAATGACTCCTCAAAATTCTAAAACCATTTTCCTCACACCAGTGCATGAATCAGACGTTTATAAAATAATTCACAGTCTAAATAACTCGAACTCGACTGGATACGATGACCTGTGCACTAAAGTGCTAAAAATATGTGCAAGAAGTCTAGTTTCTCCCATTACATACATTATAAACTTGTCTTTAACAGAAGGAGTATTCCCAACACGCCTGAAAAGGTCAATTGTAAAACCTCTTTATAAGAAAGGTGTAAAAACTGACATGAGCAACTATCGTCCAATAACTTTAATCCCGATTCTATCAAAAATATTTAAGAAAGTTATGTGTATCAGAAAGAGATTTTTTTTTAACATCATGTGATATTCTCAAAAAAGAACAATTTGGTTTTAGGAAAGGCAGGTCCACTACTTTAGCATGTTTTACGGGGTACGTATCAAAATCCCGAATTTTAATAGACCGAATTTTATAATACCGATAGACGAAATCCCGATAATTGAAACGCCGAATGGTTGTTTGGTCGAAAGTTTTAAATCCCGAAAGTTCATTTGCCTGAAAGTTTAAAATCCCGAAGTTTAAAATCCCGAAGTACAAAATCCCGAAATTGCCACCGTTTCCGAGAAAAACGATTTTTTGTAAACCAGGTTAGGTCAAAACACCTAAAAGTTGCCAAAAAAGCGTAGTCGGAGCCTACTGAAGTACTAGGGCTCTAGGGTTTACAAAAAAAATAACCACGTAGGGTGTGGCGGAGTCTGTGTTCGCTCGCTTCGCTCGCTCACTAGACTCCGCCACACCCTTCTAACCTAACCTGTCCGTGTCGGAGTGCCTTAAGGTCCCGATATCGCTTCACTCGCTGATCCAAAGACTAAAATCTCTAAGACAATGACAAAAAAGGAGCTTAACATAATAGGTATATCATAAGTTAAAACAAAAGTTTAGGGCGGAATTTTAGGGCACCCCGACTCGGATAGATTATTTTTTATTTAAACCACCCAGAAGTAGGAGCCCCGCGGAGCGGGGCTCCGTCGAGCTATCTTAGCAAGTATAGTAGGTAGTGTTGCGAAAAATATCCTAACCTAACCTCAAAATTTTAACCATTTCATCCATCGGTATTTCGTCCATTCGGGATTTCGTCCTTTCGGGCATTTGAACATCGGTATTTTGTGTTTCGATATAAAGACTATCGGCATTTAAAACTTTCGGTATTTTGAATTTCGGTGTTTTGGACGTCGGTACTTCAATCATAGGTATTATGAACTTTCGGGATTTTGATACGTACCCGTTTTACGTTGGTAAAATTCATAACTGAAAGCCTAAATCAAAAATCTAAGATAAGTTGCGTGTTCTTAGACATGAAAAAAGCCTTTGATTTTATTTGCCATAAAACATTACTCTCAAAGCTTGAAAATTATGAAATCTGGGGTAAGGCAAACGACTGGATCAAAATTTACCTATCTGAAAGAATACAATGCGTGGAAGTAACAAAAACTATAAAAATGAAAATAAAAGCTATAGGTCCGAATATAAACAAAATAATTATGGCACCCCACAGGGAGGTATCTTATCCCCACCACTCTTTCACGGCCCTCGGAACGCGCCGCCACCGGGTTCCCAACTAACGGTAGGAGGGATTCACAACGGCCTCGGGTCGACGATGAAGTACCTGGGACTCGTCCTCGACAGCCGGTGGAATTTCGAGGAACATTTCCGACGTCTGGCCTCCAAACTGAATCGGACCGGGGCTGCCCTCAAGCGGCTCCTACCGAATCTGGGAGGTCCAGACGCCTCCTGCCGGAGGCTCTACGCAGGCATCGTTCGGTCCATGGCCCTTTATGGAGCACCGGTATGGGCGCCCACGCTGAGGAAAAAGCCGAAGAACCAGCTGAACGCGTGCCAGAGGGTCATGGCCATACGGATGGTGCGGAGATACCGCACGGTTTCCTGCGAAGCGGCGAGCTTCCTTGCTGGCCTGCCACCATGGGATCTGGAGGCAATAGTCCTTGCACACATGCACGATAAGCGCGTGGAGATACAACGCCGGGGCGTTTTAATTATGGATTCAGCACTGTTAGATAACTCTGAATTGGTAAGAGTAAGACTATGATTATGTTCCCCCTTTGAACGGTTAATGAATCTAAAAACGTATACTAACACGCGTTGTAAACGTAAGTAGTTAGAAGAATTATTAATTATGATTTGAAATGAATTATTATTAGGATTAGTATTAGTGATTGGTAATGCTTGATTAATTTGTATAGAATTTGATTTTAATAATTCCGGGAGTATAGTGTCAACATCTGTGTTAGGCGTTGAAAGCCAAAGAGCTGGGTCTCTCGATAAGAATGAAGGCCCTGACAATGACATGGAAGATTGACCAATGATATCAGCACTTAACCCACGGGAGACAAGATCTGCGGGGTTGTCTTTTGACGGCACATATTGCCAGGTGTAATTATCAAAATCTTCCCGTATCTCCAAAACTAACTATGCCTGACGAACGGCTTAAGTGTGTTAGGTAAAGCGGACAGCCAACCTAGTACAATCATTGAATCACACCAGAATATGCATGTGTTAGGTTTTAGTGTTAAGTACTCCAGTACTTTTGCACACAACCTTTTTATTTTATTTATTGAGGGATAATAAACAGCTACAACATAAAGGTCATGCATAAAAAAATATAACACTAATTAGGAGGTAATGTTGCAGCCAACTGCATTATCCACAGATTAAACATAGTTGAAATACATTGGTTGCCACTAGATGGACATTATTGTACAATATAAAATACTACACACTATAAAGCTTGCTCAACATAAAAATATTTGGTTAAACATTCGTCAGTCATTATAAACGCAACATAAATCAAAAAGAATAAACATAATACCTATAATATCAACGACTCAATTGCAAATAATGAACTTTTTAATAATATTTCTTTTAAATTTAAATTTAGAACATGCAAATATATCAACGTCAATGAAATTCACATTATAAGATTCTATGGATCGGGCAGCGTAAGCCAGAATTTGTTCGATATGCATTTAGCGCGAACAGGGTTTCTGCACGAACTTTACGCACGTTAACCGTTCGAGGCACTGAATAACACAGCCTACACGTGAGATCAATGGCATCAAAGTGATTGTGAACAATATCATATAGAACATTGGCTTCTAGGTATTTGCGACAGTCCAAGCTCACTAGCTTGTACTTGCCTAATAGTTGGGAGTATGACAGAGAAGTCTTACTTCTATGACACCTATAATGCATAGTACGGAGGAACTTGCGCTGGACTCTCTCCAACGCAGCAATGTACTTTTTGTAGAAGGGATTCCAAATAGGCACAGCATATTCCAATTGAGATCGGATGAGCGTTTTGTACGGGTATAGATAAGTCGAAGTACGCTTAAATTCGGTTGAAGATCTCATTACGAAACTATACATTTTAAATGCATTGTTTACTATGGCCTCAACATGCTGGTTCAAGGACAACCCATTATCAAAAAGCACACCCAGATCCTTGACTAAGCATATTATGTTGTTCAACGGGGTTCTGTTTAGTCTACAGTGAAATTTTACGATCACTTTGTTTTTGGTAAAGTATACATAGTTACATTTAGGAATACTGAGATGCAATTTATTTGTAGTACAGTAGTCTGTCAGTCTATCCAGATCTTGTTGAAAAAGCAAGCAATCGTCAACCTTGTCCCTAGTAAGGCACCACAAAGCTGTCAGTGCAATGCAGTGCCTTACTAGGGACTAGGTTTTGTATTCTGGTGTGATTTGTTCAAAGGGACATATTTCCCGAAGAGTACAAGCTACTTTCATCAGGTAAACCATTACCTCATATGAATCGCCTAAAGAAATTAGCGCCTTTCATCGAGTCCGAAATTATTCGAGTCGGAGGCAGACTAGACAATTCTTGTTACGAATATAATGTTTGACACCCTATTATTATCTGCAGCAAGCATAGTTTCGCAAAACTAATTTTTACCACCTACCATTTACGCCTTTTTCATGCCGGTCCACAACTACTCTTAGCTACAATCAGACATGAGTATTGGCCTTTGGGTGGCAGAAACTTAGCCAAAGCAAACTGCCCATAAGTGCGTTAAGTGCCAAAGGTTCAACGGTAGAATAGTTCAACCCATCATGGGTAATTTGCCTACGGAACGAATTCAAATAGAGTTTGTATTTTTAGAAACTGGTACAGTCTATGCTGGATCTATCCTTCTAGCCGACCGCAAAGGTAGAGGATGTAGGTTGATACATATGTGTCTTTGCTTGTCTGGCCACCAGAGCAGTTCACCTGGAGCTTGTTTCAGATCTATCCAAAGATGCCTTTATTGCACTCAGTTGCATTGTACGATTCCTGGAAGAGATGGAATAAACAGAATCGCAGACGTCAAGACGAAGAAAGGCATAGTCCGACGCGCTTTCAACACTATTTATCCTCTTCCAGTCTAACTATTGAATAATTCTTCAACGCCGGGAGCATGTTTGGACATCACTAATGCGCGCGGCCATCACTACGTGCCGAACGACAGCGAGCGCAGCCCAATCGGCTGACCAGTCGCCTGACACTACACATTCCACCGTACTACCGAGCGCGCGCATCATAGTTCAATCATACTTATTATTGTTTTCTCGTCGTACAGCTTGCCATTTCACTCTTTTAAATTATTACACAGTCCACTCAAAGTTACTGGAGTTTTAATTGTCCTATCAACACCCATAGGATTCTACCGCGCCCGTCTAACGCTATATATTTCAAACGTTGTATTGTGAGATAAAATGAATAAAAAATAAATCGTTTGTCAAATAACACGTTATTAAACAAAAGTTTATATGGTGATTTGTTTGTGAAAAACTTATTTTTGTATATTGATGAAATGACGAACTATGTTTTTGTCAATCGTTGGTTGTCAAGTGATTTGTAAATACATTTTTGGTGAACTAGCCCATAATTTTTTTATGCTAATCATTAATTTCAACTAATTTTGTAGGTACAGAGGGTTATTTGTAACACACTAACAACCTTGCAGGACTGTATTACTAACATCATAAACAACAACTTTTTTTCTATGAGTTTTTACAAAACATATGTAATTCATTTACCAAAAACAAACCTTAAAGATTTTGTTGTTCTAACACATTTCAACTCTTCGCTATCCTGATCTCCATATCTCCATACTCCATACTCTCTCCTTGGCTTCGTCCTTCTTCGGAATGATCGGATCGGTCAGGGAGGGGTTTTTTTTTTTTTGGTGGTGGGTAAAATCATCCAATAATATTCACCCTTGGGCGGAGCGGGAGATAGTGTCAGACTCTTACTGACTAAAAACCCACCCCGTTCCTTCGGGGCCTTAGATACCAGGGTCGGGCTTTCCTTTCAGAAGCAAACCCTTGGCCCCAGTAGGCTTCGACCCGGCCTGCCTGCAGCTAGCAGGCTGGGTCTCTACAGTTTGCTGACAACTCCTTGAGGCGCGCGGGAACAGTGCGCGCCGGTGACGACCTGGGCTTGGTCCGGATGGTTTCCGGACGGTCGGACAGCGAGCTACCCATAGCTCGCCGTCCGCAAGCCCGCGCCTACGTTGGCTGGAAATCAGGGTCGGAATCGGAATCCCCGCGGCGGCTGGGCCGTGAGGGCCGTTGCCGCTCGCGTGCTCTGCTTCGCAGAAGGAGGCGACCGTCTGCCATCCCTTCTCACTCCGGACTATGGCCCGTACCAGGGCCTGGCGCGAGAGATCGCCGCTGCCGATCGCCCTCACGAGAACACGGCGATGCTCTGCCCAAGCGGGGCACACTTCGACCGTGTGCTCCACCGTGTCCTCCGGGCAGTCCACGCAGTGGTGGCACCCGGGCGTCGGTTCCGCACGAATCCGAAACAGGAACCTCCCGAACTTACCGTGTCCGGTGAGAATCTGTCAGGGAGGGGGTGGTGTAGCTATATACCTTCGCAGTGATTTCCCTTTTAAAATTCTAACTACTTCTACTTCGATTATTACTGCCGAGTTTCTTTTTCTAGAGGGTTTGTGTCAAAGGAGCTAAAGCCGTTCTGTTCGGTGTCGTCTATTGTCTTCCTACTCTTGATTGTTTTTATCGAATTTGAATCGGTACTTGCATCTATGGGTTCAGAGTATGCACATCATATCATCATGGGAGAATTTAACACCAATTTTGTTGCCCACGACTCCCCTTAGTCCCGTAAACTCCTGCATCTTGTCGAGTAAGCCAGTTTACATGTGGTGCCTCTCCAACCGACTCATCACAATAAAGTTGGTGATGATATTTAGCTTAACTTAATCCTTACCTCTAATCCTTCTTTAGTGTTCTCACGTGGTCAACTTGATGCTCCCGGCTTTTGCCCATCATAATCTTATTTACTTGTCCTATGTCCTTAAACCCCCTAAACCTACACCCATGTTCCAGTACAGTCGTGTCTTTGCACTTATGAGTAGTTAGCAACTTTTAAAAGATACTTTGGCTATTGACTGGAAACGCCTACAGGAAGCCGCTACAGCGGATGACAGAGTTTGTGTTTTTAACAGGGTTGTCACCGAATTGTATGACAAAAATGCTCCTGTGAGGAAAGTTAAGTTAAAGCGTCCACCTGCACCCTGGATGAACACTGCAATTCTGATGGCAATGCGACGGAGGGACCGTGCATTTTGTAAATTTAAAAAGGATCGCTCTGAGGACAACTGGACCTCTTCAAGATTGCTAGGAATCGGTATAACCTGATGATACGCAAGGTTAAACGCTGCCACATTCTTAATAACATAGTTTCGTCTTCTTCTGCCAATATCTGGAAATTCCTTGGAACTAGGTGTCGGTAAATTGCGGCATTCAGACCTTCCTAATACAATTCGTTTGGACGAGTTTAACTGCTATTTCTCTACCGTTTCTACGCTTGATAGTCAAACTAAATGTCAAACTATTGATTAAGTCAAACTCTTGATAGTTAAACTAAATGTCAAACTATTGATTAAGTCAAACTCTTTATAGTCAAACTAAATGTCAAACTATTGACTCAGCCGAAATAACATTTATTCGAAGTGTTATGTTTCCGAACCTTCATTATACCACCATGAAAGGTCTTCTGTTACGGCTCCGGCGCGGGTTTGGGCGGTCCCACGCAAGTTTATCGTTGCAGATGGTTTTAACGCTCACCACGGCAGCTTCGGCTTCCCTCCGCGCCTACGCGGGTTTAAAGTACACTCACTCTAGGGGTAGGGCAGACAAGACTGTGTAAAGTTTGATTAGTAGCGATTCGTTTCTGTCACTCAATTTTATAGCATAACATATTGACTTTTGTGACACTATTTCAATTTAATATTGAAAATGCTAACAATCATAGTACGCGGCAAATAAGTTGAACCATCCGTCATGCGCAGCTCCCCTCCTCGACTGAGACCCGAAATCGGTTATAATCCTGATCACACAAGTTGAAACATCAGGGCGGTCGACCTTGAATGCGCAGTAACCGATTTTCGGGACCCAATTAAAGTGGAGGGTTGCGCACAACCATACAAAATGGTTCAAGTTATTTACCGCGTACTATAACCGTCTATATAGGGTGACTGGTAATTAGTGAACGATACTTAAGCACGTGATTGTAGTCATGATACTACTTTTAGTGTGAGACAAATCTGAAATCGCGAAAAACTCAGCCAAGTTCAGTACATTTTGACCAGTTAGGCGAACACAAATGTAGTAAGCTGATTTTTTTTTCGCGTTTTCAGGTTTGGTCCCATAGTAAAAGTTGTCTGTTATTATGACTACAACAACGTGTTTAAGTATCGTTCACTAATTATATATTTGTGACCAAAATTCTGTAAACTGTTGTTTCGGTGTGATGAAAATATGGCCAATAAATCATTTGGCAAATGAAAAAAGTTCAAGAGAGGCTTCGGCCAATAGCAATTCGGTAAAATAATACCTATGACACATGATCAGAGGTCGGAGTAGGTAGATTGATTTAAGGTCGTTGACGTCAAACGTAGAGGATAATATGGATATGCCTCCAAAATACCGGAACTTCATATTTATTGTGATATTTGTTCCGGAATTTTGAAATTAGCACGAATTTGTGTTTAAGGTGAAAAACGTATTAATAATATCAATCTACGCTGCCAGTGTTAGCTAATGGAGAAAGAAATCAGTATTTTATTTTATACAAAAATACCTTGAAATAGTTACACCGTATTTTGTCCCTTACTGTTGAATTAGAAACAACGCTTGACAGTATGACGTTTTATTTTATTTTAGTCCATAATTCCAATCCCGGAACTTTTTCCGGTACTTCCCGCACATTATGGATAAAATGGCATGTCCATATTCTAATATCTTGACGCAAGTATATAAAATCAATCTACCTACTCCGACCTCTGCACATGATACTTCGATGATATAAAAATATGTCAAATAATGCATATAGCAAAAAAGACGTCGGTCAATAGTTTTCAGTCAAATGAAATTCGGACAAAAAAAATCTGAAAAGTGATCAGTTCCTGGCGTAAAGTTTATCTCCATCCTTTACCTTTTTTTTTTTTTTTTTTGGGTAGGTAAAATCATCCAATGACAAATCCCGCCCTTGGGTGGGGCGGGAAATAGTGTCAGACTTTTACTGACTAAAAACCTACCTTTCCATTCCTTGCCTTTATCCCGGGGCCCGTGGTGACAGTCTCACATAACCTTTGGCCCCAGTAGGCTTCGGCCCTGCTGGACCCCTACAGTTTGCTGACAACTCCTTGAGGCGCGCGGGAACGGTGCGCGCCGTAGACGACCTGAGCTCGGACCGGTCTGTTACCGGACGGACGGACAGCGAGCTACCCATTGCCCACCGTCCGCGAGCCCGCGCCTACGGTGGCCGGAAATCGGGATCGGAAACCCGGCGGCGGCGGCGGCGTGTGCGCCTTTGCCTAATGCGGTCAGCCTCCTCCTTTGCTAGCATTACTGCTTCGCAAAAGGAGGCGACCGCCTGCCACTCCTCCTCGCTCCGGAGCATGGCTTGAACCAAGCCCCGGCGCGAGAGATCGCCGCCGATCGCCCCCACGAGGACACGGCGATGCTCTTCCCAAGCGGGGCACACCTCGACTGTGTGCTCCACCGTGTCCACCGGGCGGTCCGCACAGTGGCGACACCCGAGCGTCGGGACCAGGACGTGCCCGATGCCAGGTACACTGGTGGTCGCCGGAGATTGCGGCACTGCACGACGCGTACACTGCCACGCGACGCCGGTATACCGTTGTCCGATGTCCGCCGGATGCGGAGGCCATAGAGGCGGAGCTGTATGAGGGATACAGAGCGGCAAAGCGCACCCTCCGAGCGGAGATAAAGCGGGCCAAACTCGAGGCCCGCAACGTGTGGCTGGAGTCTCTGAACGTCGATCCGTGGGGACGCCCATGCAAAATGGTGATGGAGAAACTCCGCCCATGGGCTCCCCCGCTGACTCAGAGTCTCCGGCCCCAGCTCGTGGAGGGTTTGGTGAGCACTCTGTTCCCTACGCGAGGGTAGCATACTCCCCCGCCCATGGCTCCGCCACCAGCGGTGTCCGACGCGGACCACGACGGCAACGACGGCGACAACGCTCCATAGGTGACCGAGATAGAGATGAGAGTAGCGGTACGAAGGCTGAGTGCCAAAAACACCCCCCCAGGACCCGACGGCCATCGAGGATGAGAATGGAAACGGCGAGAGATGTCGTGCGGTGTCCCACAGGGATCGGTACTAGGGCCGCCCTTGTGGAACATCGGGTACGACTACGTGCTGCGCGCCGACCTCCCCGACGGGGTCAGCGTGGTCTGCTACGCGGACGACACGCTGGTCCTGGCGCGGGGACGGTCGTACCAGGCGGCGGTCGAACTAGCGACGCGCGGGGTTGCGACAGTCGTGGAGAGGATCCAGCAGTTGGGACTCGAGGTGGCATGGTGGTGTTTTCACGTCCCTCCAAATACGCCACCTCCGGGCTCCCTCTGGGTTTATCCATCCTTATTTGTTTGTACAGGCGTTCTCTCTTTGGAATGCGCTCCCGTTGAACATCAGGATGGCATCCAGTCCGTTTTCTTCACTAAACACATTCGCAAGAAGCTGCTAGATTCATCGCAGCGTTGATTTGGTGGATTCATTTCTCATAATAATTTTGGTTATTTGTACTTATTTCCAGTTCCAGGTCAGGAGGTTCTTAGGTCCAATTGGGTAGGTCTAACTTCGAGAAAGAGGTCAATCGTCGAATCCGACTCGGCTGGGCGGCGTTCGGGAAGCTGCGCGATGTCTTCTCGTCCAACATACCACAGTGTCTCAAGACGAAAGTCTATGACCAGTGCGTGTTGCCAGTGATGACATATGGCTCTGAAACGTGGTCGCTTACAATAATGGGCCTCATAAGAAGACTCAAAGTCACCCAAAGGGCAATGGAAAGGGCTATGCTCGGAGTTTCCTTGCGTGATCGAATCAGAAATGAAGATATCCGCAAGAGAACCAGGGTTGCCGACATAGCACATAGAATTGCCAAACTTAAGTGGCAATGGGCTAGGCACATTGCACGCAGAACAGATGGCCGTTGGGGCCGAAAGGTTCTAGAGTGGCAGCCGCGTACCGGAAGACGCAGCGTTGGAAGGCCTCCCACAAGGTGGACCGATGACCTGGTCAGGGTCGCTGGAGTCCGATGGATGCGAGACGCACAGGACCGGCCATTGTGGCGACGCTTGGGGGAGGCCTATGTCCTACAGTGGACGTCTTTTGGCTGAAATGATGATGATGATGATGATGTACTTATTTATGCACCGTTAAATTTTGGTCGTTTTAATCCCGTGGAGGGTCAATTCGGTTCATGAAACATTATCAATTTATAAAGATAAAATGAAAAATAAAGTACTTTTTTTTCTAAAACTCGAATTAATATACGCATCTACAAAATTGATTCTTGCTTGAATGCGACGCACAACTTGTATTTATAGATTGTAAATGTCTCTTTTTCTTTATTTTGGTTATTTGTTGGTTATGTTTGTCTCTGCTGAGGCCAGTGACAGCCGGCGTCGCGGATGTAGTAGACAACCTAGACGACTTGGTTGTCTATGGTCACAGGTGGAATGTTATGCCCGTTTCACACATGGCCTGACAGGGAAACTGTTTTTTTGTAAATAATTTGTGCGTCTATTTTAAGTAGAATAAACGTATTTTCTTTCTTTCTTTTCTTTATTTCTTTAAGTAAACGTCTGCTGATCGAGGCCAATGAACTGTATGTAATTAGTACGCAACGACCGACAACTCCCTACAACGTCATTGACTCGTTTACATAGAGAAATTAATTTCGTATATGCGTATATTAATTCGAGTTTTAGAAAAAAAAGTACTTTATTTTATGTTTATAAATTGATAATGTTTCATGTACCGAATCGATTCCACGGGATTAAAACGACCAAAATTTAAGGGTGTATATGCGGGATGCCATGACAGGAAACCTCCTCGAGTGCCCGCAGGCTGTAGTTCCCTTGCGGATACGTCCGGAGGGAAGACCAGTCTGTGGGCCGGTGCATCCTGGGAGGCGGCCAACTACTTCCCTTAGGTATCTCTGCCTAAGGGGTTTCGATGGCCGTCTGCGAATGTCCTGTCCGGAGTCCGCTTCAACGCGTGTCCCTCTGCTTTAGCAGAGGACACAGTGGCGAAGTAAGAGCGGGCCCGGTGTGCACTTACTCTGCCGCCGGGCAGGCAGGAGGAGGACTTGCTTCTCCTTCTGCCACCGTTGTTCTCGTAGCCCCAGAGATTGTCCAAGGTCATGTTTCTGACTTTCGATGGGGGTCGAGGGTCTTGGCTTAACCGCCCGGGCCGCGAGGAAGACAACCTCTATAAAAAATTACCCCAAACTTCCAAGCGGCGGCGCACCGCGAGGGAGGTTGTTAGCTTGACTAATGGGTAGCTTAATTAGTCGCTAGTGCGAACCACTGAATTTGAGCAAGTACAGATTGTATATACTCGTGGGACCAGATATGCAGAAAAATAAATTTAAAACCCAAATCGACGAGGAGATGGAGAGCGATGCGCGGTCGGAGTCCGACGCGGCATCCAAAAGGAGCTCTGAGGGCTTGGAGGCGGAAGTTGCTGAGGTTTCCGGAATCAACTCTCGTTTTTTCCGGAAACGTGGTATATCGGGGGATGGAACGTCCTCCGAAGATGAGTCGGCGTCTGCGCGCAAAATCCCCACCAGCAGCCGGGTGCGAGCCGAGCGGGAGGAAGAGGAAGGGGGCTTACCCCTCAGGAGGCAGCCGAGCGTACCGATAGGCTCGCCGCGGAGGGGCGCCACCCCGGAACGACCAGCGCTGGGGCACGTCGGGGCGGATTCCGTCGAGGAGTCGCGCAAGTGCCTCGGCGAGCTGGTCGTGGAGGCCCTGACGGCAATGACCTGGAAACGAAAGAAGGGCTCCAAAAATCATCATCGCGTATCGGGTATCGTGAAGTTCGCGACCTCAATTTTGGAGGCCACAGATGTCACCTTTGAGCTCAGCCTGAAGAAGCTTCGGGCCGAGCTCACCGGTGCCCCAAAACCCGACCCACGGGTTGACGAGGCGCCAAAAGAAGGTGGCACGCCGGGTCAAAGGCAGGAGCGACCCCAGCCCCAACCCGAGCCGGAGAGCCAGCTGCTGATGCCGTGGTGCGGCAGGAGCTGGCTGCTTTCAGGCAGCAGGAACAGGAGCAGCTGGAGCAGGTTCAGCTACGGATGCAGCAGCAGCTGTCCGTGCTGGAGGGGATCGTGCTGCGTCCCCCGCTCGCGGCCTCCGGCCAGCGCAAGACGGCATCCTACGCCGCCGCGGCGGCAGCGCCCAAGGCGGGCCCGTCGGGGCAAGCTGGGCGCCTACGAGGTCAGCTCCGGCGGCCAAGCAACAGCGGCGGCGGGGGGTGGCTGCTCCTGCAACAGCTGCTCCTCCTTCCACGAAGGGAAGGGCGGCTCATGCCGCTAAACAAGCGGCAAGACGGCCGACTACCAGGCTGGGAACAGGTCCTGCGACCCCCCCGCCAAAGTCAAGGCCAGGGTCCGGCCCATCCCCGATGGCGTCCTCACCACCGCAGCCGCCTCTGTGGCCGCCGCCGCTATCGCCGCCTCAACCGCCGCGGCAGTGCCCTCAAGTAGGGCTCTGGAGGAGACTGTAATGGACTGTCAATAACGGCACCATTACGTCTCCTCCAGGCGAACATCAACCACTGCGCCCCCGCTCAGGATCTGTTGCTCCAGAGCATGGCGCAGTGGTCGATCAACATCGCCGTAGTCTCCGAGCCGTATTATGTCCTGCCCAGTGGAGACTGGATTCAGGACCTGGACGGCTCGGTGACCTTAATCTCGTCGACCGCCGCCGGTACCGCGCCCCTCGAGCGCGTCACGAGGGGCCGGGGTTGCGTGGCAGCACGGTTCGGGGACATTGCAGTGGTAGGCGTCTACCTGTCCCCGAACAGATCTCTCGGCGATCTCCACATCTCCCTTATGCTGAAAAACGTCATCGTTGGGTTTAGGGACCTCCCCGTGGTCGTTTGCGGGGACTTCAATGCCTGGAATGAGGCTTGGGGTTCCCGGTACACGAACGGGCGGGGTCGGTCGGTAGAGGCCTGGGCTGAGGAGTCCGGCCTGGCCCTCCTAAACCGGGGCTCTGTCTCCACGTGTGTGCGGATGCGGGGTGAATCAGTGGTGGACCTCTCGTTCGCCAGCCCCGATCTGGCACCACGAGTCGTTGACTGGCGCGTTATGGAGGGTCCGGCAGAGCCCTTGTGGTCCGTGGTGGGCGCTGAGGCAGATGGACCGGGAGTTCCTCCTGGAAGCCGCGACGGTACAGGCCTGGATGCAGGCTCCGGACGGGCCTGTCGATATCGACGTCGAGGCAGAGTGGTTCCGGGAGGGCATGTCGCAAATCTGCGACGCGTCAATGCCCCGAGTCCGTCCAGGACGTGCCAAGTGCCAGGTGTAGTGGTGGTCGCCGGAGATTGCAGCATTGCGCAATGCGTGCAATCACGCGCGACGCCGGTACGCCAGGTACTGCAAGCGCCGCAACCGCCAGCCGGATGCGGAGGCTATTGAGGCGGAGCTGTACGAGGGTTACAGGCTGGCGAAGCGCACCCTCCGAGCGGAGATGAAGCGGGCCAAGTTAGAGGCCCGCAACGTCTGGCTGGGGTCTCTAAATGCAGACCCGTGGGGACGCCCATACAAGATGGTACGGGAGAAACTCCGTCCATGGGCTCCCCCACTGACTCAGAGTCTCCGGCCCGAGCTCGTGGAGGGTGTGGTCAGCACTCTGTTCCCTACGCGGGGGGTACACTCCCCCCCGCCCATGGCTCCGCCAACACCGGCAGTACCTGACGTGGACCACGACGACGACGTTCCAGAGGTGACCGAGGTAGAGATGTGAGTGGCGGTACAAAGGCTAAGTGCCAAGAATACCGCCCCAGGACCCGACGGCTTGCCTGGGAGGGCCTGGGTCCTGGCCATGGAGGCTCTCGGGCCTCGATTGAGGGGGCTCTTCAGCGCATGTTTGGAGAGAGGCCAGTTCCCACTTCGCTGGAAGACGGGAAAACTGGTCCCCATAGCGAAGCCGGGGCGCCCTGCGGACTCTCCGTCCGCGTACCGGCCCATTGTGCTGCTCGACGAGGTGGGCAAGCTCTTTGAAAGAGTCATTGCAAACTGCCTCGTCGCGCGCCTTGTACGAGTGGGGCCGGACCTTTCGGACGGACAGTTCGGCTTTCGCAGGATGCGCTCCACGGTGGACGCCATCATGCGCGTGCGAGCCCTCACGACGGGGCATTTTTTTTTTTTTTTTTTTTTTTATGGTAGGTAAAATCATCCACTGACAAATCCCGCCCTTGGGTGGAGCGGGAAGTAGTGTCAGACTCTTACTGACAAAAAACCTACCCCGTTCCTTCGTTGCCCATAGTGCCGGGGCTGAGCCTTCCTCTCAGAAAACGGCCCTTGACCCCAGCAGGCTTCAACCCTGCCTGCTTGCAGTTAGCAGGCTGGGCCTCTTCGGTGTGCTGACAGCTCCTTGAGGCGCGCGGGAACAGAACGCGCCGTCGACGACTTGGGCTCGGTCCGTCCGGTTACCAGACAATCGGACAGCGTGCTACCCATTGCACGCCGTCCGCAAGCCCGCGCCTACGGTGGCCGGAAATCGGGATCGGAATCCCGGCGGCGGCTGGGGCGAGCGCCCCGTTGCCTCTGCCTGATGCGGTCGGCCTCCTCCTTTGCTAGCATTACTGCTTCGCAGAAGGAGGCGACCGCCTGCCATCCCTCCTCACTACGGACCATGGCCTGAACCAAGGCCCGGCGAGAGAGATCGCTGCCGCCGATCACAATACAATACAATACAATACAATACAATACAATAAACTTTGTTGTACACCAAAATACATAGTAACAATTTACAGGAACTTAAATCTATGGGTACAAAGGCGGTCTTATCGCTGACAGCGATGTCACCTCCACGAGGACACGGCGATGCTCCGCCCAGGCGGGGCACACCTCTACAGTGTGCTCCACCGTGTCCTCCGGGTGTTCCGCACAATGGCGACACCCGGGCGAATCCTCCGCACGAATCCGGAACAGGTACTTAGCGAACTTTCCGTGTTCGGTAAGCACCTGCGTCGTGCGGAAGTTGAGAACGCCGTGAGGTCTTTCCAACCACGCCTCAAGGATGGGCCTTATCGCCCCAATTGTGGCGCGCCCCGAACGAGGTTGCGATAGTCGCTGACGCCATTTCGCCATGAGATCCCGCCGGAGCTCTGTCCGCCATGCCTCGACTTGTCGTGGCAGTGGAATTTCACCCCGGCGTTGCATCTCCATGCGCTTGTCGTGCATGTGTGCAAGGACTGTTACCTCCAGATCCTATGGCGGTTGCCCAGCAAGGAGGGTCGCCGCTTCGCGAGAAATCGTTCGGTACCCTCGCACCGTGCGTATTGCCATGACCCTCTGGCACGCATTCAGCTGGGCCCTCGGTTGCTGTGTCAACGTCGGTGCCTACACCGGGGCCCCGTAGAGGGCCATGGACCGAACGATTCCCGCGTAGAGCTTCCGGCAGGAGGCGTCTGGTCCCCTGAGGTTGGGCAGGAGCCGCCCGAGAGCAGCCCCAGTCCGATTCAGTTTGGGAGCCAGACGTCGAAAGTGCTCCTTGAAGTTCCACCAGCTGTCGAGGACGAGTCCCAGGTAATTCATCGTCGACCCGACGCTGATGTGAACTCCTCCTACCGTTAGCTGGGAACCCGGTGGTGGCGCGCCCCGAAGCCCTCACGACGGGGGATGCGGTATCCAGGGCAGGTGTGTCGTGGCAGTGTCCTTGGACATTGCCAACGCCTTTAATTCCCTGCCCTGGAGTAGCATTGGAACGGCACTCCGGTACCACCGGGTGCCCGACTACCTCTGTCGTGTAATCGAGGCCTACCTGTCGGAGAGGTATTTACCCCGGTCACCAGGGAGAGTGGAAACGTCGAGAGATGTCGTACGGTGTTCCGCAGGGATCGGTACTGGGACCACCCTTGTGGAACATCGGGTACGACTACGTTCTGCGCGGCGACTTCCCCGACGGGGTCAGCGTGGTCTGCTACGCGGACGACACGTTGGTCCTAGCACGGGGAGAGTCGTACCGGACGGCGGTCGAACTAGCGACACGCGGGGTTGTGATAGGATCCAGCAGTTGGGACTCGAGGTGGCATTGCACAAATCCGAGGCCATGTGCTTTCATGGCCCTCGGGGTGCGCCACCACCGGGTTCCCAGCTAACGGTAGGAGGAGTTCACATCAGCGTCGGGTCGACGATGAAGTACCTGGGACTCGTCCTCGACAGCTGGTGGAACTTCAAGGAGCACTTCCGACGTCTGGCTCCCAAACTGAACCGGACTGGGGCTGCTTTCGAGCGGCTCCTGCCCAACCTCAGGGGACCAGACGCCTCCTGCCGGAAGCTGTACGCGGGAATCGTTCGGTCCATGGCCCTCTACGGGGCTCCAGTATGGGCACCGTCGCTGCAACAGCAGCCGAGGGCCCAGCTGAATGCGTGCCAGAGGGTCATGGCAATACGCATGGTGCGAGGGTACCGAACGATTTCCCGCGAGGCGGCGACCCTCCTTGCTGGCCAACCGCCATGGGATCTGGAGGCAACAGTCCTTGCACACATGCACGACAAGCGCATGGAGATGCGACGCCGGGGCAAAATTCCACTGCCACGACAAGTCGAGGCATGGCGGACAGAGCTCCGGCGGGATCTCATGGCGAAATGGCGTCAGCGACTATCGCAACCTCGTTCGAGGCGCGCCACAATCGAGGCGATAAGGCCCATCTTTGAGGCGTGGCTGGAAAGACCTCACGGCACTCTTAACTTCCGCACGACGCAGGTCCTAACGGAACACGGAAAGTTTGCCAAGTTCCTGTTCTGGATTCGTGCGGAGGATTCGCCCGGGTGTCTCCACTGTGCGGAACACCCGGAGGACACGGTGGAGCATACTGTAGAGGTGTGCCCCGCCTGGGCGGAGCATCGCCGTGTCCTCGTGGGGGCGATCGGTGGCAGCGATCTCTCTCGCCGCACCTTGGTTCAGGCCATGGTCCGTAGTGAGGAGGGATGGCAGGCGGTCGCCTCCTTCTGCGAAGCAGTAATGCTAGCAAAAGAGGAGGCCGACCGCATCAGGCAGAGGCAACGGGGCGCTCGCCCCAGCCGCCGCCGGGATTCCGCCTGCTGGGGTTAAGGGCCGTTTTCCGAGAGGAAGGCTCAGCCCCGGCATGATAGGCAACGAAGGAACGGAGTAGGTTTGTAGTCAGTAAGAGTCTGACACTACTTCGCTCCACCCAAGGGCGGGACTTGTCATTGGAAGATTTTACCTACCATAAAAAAAAGGGTGTATAAGTATTGTATTTATTATTGTATTAGTTTTCTATTGAGTTATTATACTGTTCACCATTATGTGAAATTTTTGTTATTTTTTATTTTATTTTATTGTTTGTCTCGGTGTAAGTACTTCGTTTTGTATAATTTAGTTATGCTTTAGTGTGCGTTTTGTGTTGCAACAAATATTTGTTTCATCAATTTATCTATTTGTTTTTTTTTTTAACCATAAAAACAAACAAAAAAACACCCTAAGGTCGACTGGTAGAAAATGCCTATGGCTTTTAGTTCGCATTTGTACACTACTGCATAAAGCTTTAATAAATAAATAAGCTGATTATAATAAATTCAGCATCAGTCTTAACTTTAATTAAGCACAATATACATGTATTGTACTATTATTACAAAGTGTATCCTAAAAACAATCCTTTTCAACTTCTGTCTAATGCTGTCGCGAATAGAGTATTATCATCATCATCATAATTTCAGCCAAAAGACATCTGCTGTTGGACATAGGCCTCCCCCAAGCGTCGCCACAATGGCCGGTCCTGTGCGTCTCGCATCCATCGGACTCCAGGGACCCTGACCAGGTCATCGGTCCACCTTGTGGGAGGCCTTCCAACGCTGCGTCTTCCGGTACGCGGTCGTCACTCCAGAACGTTTCGGCCCCAACGGCCATCTGTTCTGCGTGCAATGTGCCCAGCCCATTGTCACTTAACTTTGGGGATTCTACGTGCTATGTTGGCAACCCTGGTTCTCTTGCGGATATCTTCATTTCTGATTCGATCACGCAAGGAAACTCCGAGCATAGCCCTTTCCATTGCCCTTTGGGTGACTTTGAGTCTTCTTATGAGGCCCATTGTAAGTGACCACGTTTCAGAGCCATATGTCATCACTAGCAACACGCACTGGTCATAGACTTTCGTCTTGAGACACTGTGGTATGTTGGACGAGAAGACATTGCTTCCCGAACGCCGCCCAGCCGAGTCGGATTCGACGATTGACCTCTTTCTCGAAGTTAGACCTACCCAACTGGACCGTCTGTCCCAGGTAAACGTAGTCGTCCACAACTTCGAGTGTAGAGTCTCCGATCTTGATAGGAGTGGGCGCTACATGGATGTTCACCATAATTTTGGTTTTGTCCATGTTCATTTTAAGTCCCACTCTTTCGGAAGCTCTACTGAGGTCGCCGAGCATTATACTGAGCTCCTTCGTAGTCTCAGCCATGACTACTATGCCGTAGGCAAACCAAATTTGAGTGATGTACCTGCCATAATAGAATAGAATAAAGTATAGAACGTCAATTTATACATTTTTATTTTTTGTATGAAAATCTGATGTACGATATGATGTATGATACTTTTTTAAAAGCCATACAACAAAAGTTGTTGTTTATGATGACAACATGATCCTGAGAGGTTGCCAGTGGTTTACAAATGACCCTGTTTGTAAATGTAATTTATACAAGAATTATAAAAAGATACAAAAATGAAACAATTTTTAACAATATTATTCTAATCTTATCAAAGAAAAATCGATTTCGTATGATTAAGAAAAAATGTTTTTTTTTTTTTTGTTTTAATTAAGGATTCAGAAAGATTAATCACTAATGCGAATGCATAACAGATAAAGACTAGCTGGCTAGCTAAGGAAAAAAATGAAAAGGATAAATACCGTTGCACTAACCGTCTCATAGCGGAGAGGTTTCCGAACTGCGAGATAACGGTCAACAGAGATCCACATGAAGGTGTAGACTGAGACGGACCAGAGGGTAACCACGATGTAGCCGGCTAGGCGGCACATGAGGTTACCGAATATCCAGCGGCCTGTGATGGCGGGGTACACGGACAGCGGCACCACCAGCACACCAATCAGCAGGTCCGCCACGGCCAGAGAGAGCAGGTAGTAGTTGATCACTTCGCGTGAGAGACCTGCATCGACAACAAAGCATAAACAGTATATTTATCATTCAATACCGCAACTCTGAACAAAAATATTAATCTGAAAGTAAAATGATTAAATTCGGCATACTACAAGGTAGTGTATTGGATCTCCCTATTTTTGCTGTATAAAAATGATTTGCCTCATCAGATACTAAATCCCAGATAGATAAATATGTACTCTTTATTGCAAACTAAACATAAAATTACAATAGGTACTTAAAATTAATAGGGTGTCTTATCTTAACAAAGGGCTTATCTCCAAAAGCGATTTTTTACAGACAGCCTTTGGATGGATTTGACAAAGAAGGAGAAAAAGATACGCAGGTAGTTCGTGGTGTACTGTTTTCATAATATATACAAATGACTAAAAACATTCGGCAAGGTTGAAATTAAATACAACTATCTTAATATACCGCCACGACATGACACATTACTTAATGATCATTACTTCGCACTCTTTCTGACTAGATAGTGTTGAAAGAGTGCGATGTACGAGATTGTGAATGTGTGCAAAATGTTTTTTATAGTAAAAGGTCGTAAGTGCGACTCGCTTTGATGCGATAGATTTGTAAAACTACTAATGGATTTATGACCGGTTACTGTACATATATCCTGTTACCTGTTTAGGTAATCATGACTATGTAGCAATTTGTGCATTCGTCAGATTTACGATGTAACGCTATGAGTCCATCTTACCCGCTGCTACACGTAGAATTGTAGACACCCGGTAGGTAACCTACTTACCTACGAGTGAACATGTACAATTGTACAAACCTCCTGTTACCTATTTATGTAATTATAATCATGTAGCAATTCGTGCATTTGTCGGGTTCACGATGTAACGCTATGAGTTTATCTTACCCGCTGCTATCTGTAGGTAGACTTCCTATCTATGATTGAACACGTACTATCAAAGGGGATAAGTCGATTAGCACGACAATGATCATATTCGCGTGCACAGCTGCGTGTATAAATTCATGTGTGAGTGAATTCAACGCAAACATTAATTCGTCATACATATATGGCGAGTAGGTGACTGTGTGAGGTCAAAACTAGATAAAGACAACAATATAGTTTTGTTCTCTTCAAATTAGTGTTCACACTGAGGGAATCAAAAGTAAAGCTTAAATTTAAAATGTTAGTTAATAGTTCTTCTGACTAAGTGCAAAAATGTGTGACTTACAGTCAAGTGGCTGTCGGTTCGAATCCCACCCAGCTGGCTTGATCGATATTCTATTATTTTTACTTTTTTTTAATATAACCATTTTTTATGTTTAAATTAATGTTATATTAATTAGTAATATTTAAATACTTTATATATAAATATTGATATATTATATTTTTAACCGAAAATTACAAAAAGAAATTGATTACTCTTTTTGTAATTTTAAAGGAGCCGTTCAAGTATTACGTAAGCAGATTTTTCACAAATATTAACCCCCTCCCCTCCCCTCGTCAGCAAAAGTAAGCAAAGATCTAACCTTTCCCCCACATGCTTACGTAAACATTGCTCAGTGATATGTGTCTGTCTACTCACTTTCATGTGATTTTTAAACATCGAGATTGTTCTCTTAAAAAAAAACTGCTGACGTAATCACCATCCAGACCCCCCATCCCCCATGTCATAGTGCTTACGTAATACTTGAATGGCCCCAAAGGGCTAATATATTTTGAAAGTGAATTCAACGCAAACATTAATTCGTCATACAGTATACGAGCGAGTATGTGACTGTGTGAGGTCAATACTAGACAAAGATAACAATATAGTTTTGTTTTCTTCAAATTAGTGTTCACACTAAGGCAATCCAAAGTAAAGCTCAAATTTAAAAATTAGTTATTAGTTCACCACGCGGGCCCAGTGCGGATTGGTGGATTTTTAAGTTATATAAATTTTACATACACTAATTCCCTTGCCACTTGTGTTACGTTACCACCGGGCATCTAGGTGAAATTCATAGCCTAAAGCTGAAAACCTGGCCATTTCGGCTACGACTCTCTAGCACGAAATTGGTAAAGTGAGGTTAAGGAAGTTTTGTTAGTGAAAGAGAAAATTTCAACACTTATACTACTACTCCCATAAGAAAATGCAGGTGGGTGCTGAGACCACCACTCACTCTGTCTGATAGTATTTAGCAAAACATTATTTTAGCTTAGTGTACTGTTCTTACAAACAAACAAGCTATAGCATCAGTTTCTGATTAACTCCGTGAAGTTATATGGGAGTTATGAGACGCAAGAGCATTAATCTATTTCTTTGAAAATACTGCTATACATTTGCACATCTACATGCATACATGCTACGTTGCGTTCTGCCACTATATTATTGCTAGCATTGAGTCATAGAGTTCATACTTCGAATCCCTTTGATTGTGAATCAAAATTATAGAGGACAATAAGGGTTGCATCCATGCGGGGACGGCCAGTTCGGATTTCACAAGAGGCGCTCCACTGTGGACGCCATCATGCGCGTGCGAGCCCTCACGACGGGGGATGCGGTGTCCCGGGGCAGGTGTGTCTTAGCGGTGTCTTTGGACATCGCCAACGCCTTCAACTCCCTACCTTGGAGTTGCATTGGTAGGGCACTCCGGTACCACCGGGTGGCCGACTACCTCTGTCGGGTGATCGAGGCCTACCTGTCGGACAGGTTCATCAGCTACCCCGGTCATCAGGGAGAGTTGAAACGGCGAGAGATGTCGTGCGGTGTTCCGCAGGGATCGGTACTAGGACCGCTCTTGTGGAACATCGGGTACGACTACGTGCTGCGCGCCGACCTCCCCGACGGGGTCAGCGTGGTCTGTTATGCAGACGACACGCTAGTCCTGGCGCGGGGACGGTCGTACCAGGCGGCGGTCGAACTAGCGACACGCGGGGTTGCAACAGTCGTGGAGAGGATCGAGCAGTTGGGACTCGAGGTGGCACTGCACAAGTCCGAGGCCATGTGTTTTCACGGCCCTCGGAGCGCGCCACCTCCGGGCTCCCAATTAACGGTAGGAGGAGTTCACATCGGCGTCGGGTCGACGATGAAGTACCTGGGACTCGTCCTCGACAGCCGGTGGAACTTCGGAGAGCATTTCCGACGTTTGGCTCCCAGATTGAATCGGACTGGGGCTGCTCTCAAGCGGCTCCTGCCGAACCTAGGGGGTCCAGACGCCTCCTGTCGGAAGCTCTACACAGGCATCGTTCGGTCCATGGCCATTTACGGTGCGCCGGTCTGGGCGCCGACGCTGCGAAAGCGAGTGGCGGCCCGGCTGAACGCCTGCCAGAGGGTCATGGCCATTCGGATGATCCGGGGATACCGCACGGTGTCCTGCGAAGCGGCGAGCCTCCTTGCTGGCCTACCACCATGAGATTTGGAGGCAACAGTCCTTGCACACATGCATGACCAACGTCATGATGATGCAACGTCGGGGCGAAACTCCGCTGCCACGACAAATCGCGGCATGGCGGATAGAGTTCCGGCGGGATCTCATGGTGAAATGGCGAGAGCGATTGTCGCAACCTCGTGCTGAGCACGCCACGATCGAGGCGGTAACGCCCCTCTTTGAGGCGTGGCTGGAAAGGCCCCACGGCGTCGTCACCTTTCGCTTGGCGCAGGTGCTTACCGAACACGGCAAGTTCAGACCGTACCTGTACAAGATTCGTGCGGAGACGACGCCCGGATGTCGCCACTGTGCGGAGCGTCCGGAGGACACGGTGGAGCACACAGTCGAGGTGTGCCCCGCTTGGGAAGAGCATCGCCGTGTCCTTGTAGGGGCGATCGGCGGCAGCGATCTCTCGCGCCGGGGTTTGGTTCAAGCCATGCTCCGGAGCGAGGAGGATTAGCAGGCGGTCGCCTCCTTCTGCGAAGCAGTAATGCTAGCAAAGGAGGAGGCAGGTCATCATGTAATTGTTATAGAGCACATTAATTTACATATTCAAACTAAAGTAAAGCTGCGGGCCGCAAGTTTGTTACTACTGATTTTTACAAAATATCAATTCAGTCGTGCTAAACGCCGATTTCATTTATAGAGCGAAGTTAATTGTATTATAGTGTATTATAGGTAACTAAGCAATGCTGATTTCTTTGTGTCCAATATTCTTTTTTATACAATTATAGGAATATTTTTCACGTTGTTGCGTTTTAATAAGCAAGCCACCAGGAGATAACAAACAGATCTCTCATAATGGACTTCGGACGTCGAACCGAACATATAATATAAAAAATTTACCTTGAAATAAAAAAAAGAAATGTTTCCTAAGACGTCCGAAGTCCAAATAATTGCTTCCTGGTGTATAACAATCATTCATCATTACCATTATGAGCCGAACAATGATAAAGGAATGATGGCTTGCTCTGTGCTGTTAGTTAGTTCCAGATGCAGCCACGGGTGGCGCTGAGATCGATTTACGTAGCGAAAATGGCGTAATCTAGCGAGTAAACGTGGAAAGAAGACGATGTGATGTGTGTTCGGACGTCTTGGGAAACATTATACAAATTTTATTTCAAGATAAAAAAAATATATTTTCATAATTATGGTCTGTACGGAACCCTCAGTGCGCGAGTCCGACTCGCACTTGTCCAGTTTTTAAATATTTTTTGCGTCGGAGTTTTTTTATTTTCATACATACATTTTCCTTTGAGGTTAAGAAAGGAGGCTATGATGAGTATGTTGGAGATAACGATTGCTATGCCCATGATGGCGATGATGGCGGCCTGCGTCAGCGTCTCGGAGGAGGTGAGCGGGCCTTCTGCTACGCTCACGTCGCCAGCCGCTGCCGCGCCACCACGCTCACTCATCATTTTCGCAGGCATACCTGAACACAAAACCACAACTTGATCATCTACATTGTCATCAGCACTATGATTACGTTAGAGCTCATTTTGGGGCATCATTGTTTATACTTTACTGCAGTTAATTAAAAACATTTGATACAGAACTTTAAATTGGTATTTAACATAATTATTATGAAGATGCCACGACTAATCCAGTCTATATTAATTACAACGTTACAGACTAATATTAATAGGAATCATTAATTAGTTATTAGTTATAGGGTCTTGAAGTTTCGATAGATAGTGTACCAATCCGGCTCGAAGGACCATTAAATGTACCGATCCGGCTCGAAGGACCATTAAATGTACCGATCCGGTGGTAGGACCATTAAATGTACCGGTTGGCACACTTCTGTTGCTGGGATTGGTGGATAAGGGATAGTGAAAGATTGGAAGTTTCTTCACCGACGTTTATTTGCTGCAACTGTGCCGAAAACTGTTCTTCCAATACCACCGTACTATACAGTAGTCAAAGGCGCGTTAACTATTCGAAGATTTACAAATTAGTGTGACTCGTATGAGTACCAAATTATAACTGACTGTCTAAGAATCAAGTTGGCCCTTTTATAGTTGGCTAACTGTCAACAAACTATTCTCGAATGTTCCCGTAAAAACATTAACAATATTAACAAATGGCAACATAAAACTATAATAGTAAAGTAATTACAGTGCTCGGCGTTGGGTTACCAAAAAAGGTCTTTTATGGCCGGCAAACAAAATATTTGCAAATGGCATCATGAAACTATAATAGTAAAAAGGTAATTTAAGCACGTGGCTTTACCCAAATGGTATCATAAAACTATAATAGTAAAAAGGTAATTAAAGCACGTGGCGTCACCCAAAAAAGGGTCTTTATAGTCGGTTAACAAAATGTTTCTGAATGGCCTAACAAAACTATAATAGTAAAAGGTAATTACAGGGCTCTGTTTTCGGTTACTGAAAATTCTAGAAACCTATAAATACAATCTGTTTACGCTCTATTATAATAAGAAACTATCACGAATTGTAAACCCTACGTTATTACGGTCTTACTATTACTTTACATTTAAAACAATCACTATTACTGTGAGAGTTTGCTGTCCCGCACATTTCTCCCGCCGTGCAACTCGTTGCATCAATTTCCCGTGCGGGCTCGACGTCTGCAGATAGAGGTAGAATCACCAGTTTCCTTACTGGCCGACGTAACACTCCTCCTTGAGTCAGCACGTCCACTGTTCGCACGATGTTGTCTGGCCCTGGGTATGTCGCGATGACACGGCCTCGTATCCACGTATTACGAGGCAGGTTGGCGTCGACGATTTGTAGAAGATCGTCGACTTGTACGGCCGGCCCTCGACCATGCGGCTCCCGCCGGCGTTGGAGCTCAGGAAGGTACTCCTTTACCCGGCGTGCCCAAAAAACGTCAGCAAGCCTCTGTGCTGCTCGCCAGCTAGATCGGGAGACATCGTCTTGTGTGGTGAACGTTCCTGGTTGTGGCACTCGCCCCGGACCACCCAACAGAAAGTGGTTGGGGGTGAGGGCTTCTGGATCATCTGCGCTGACGGAGACATATGTCAACGGGCGGCTGTTGACTGTGTACTCTACCTCAGTTAGTAGAGTAGCGAGTACTTCCTCTGTCGGGTGACACTCGCGTAGTGTTGCGGCGAGGGCAGTTTTCACCGAGCGAACCATGCGTTCCCAGGTCCCACCCATGAAAGGGGCCCCAGGTGGAATGTAGCGCCAGGAGATAGTCTTCTTCGCTGCTTCTTCTGCGGTCGCCGCATCTATTGCCTGACGAAGTTCTTTATCCGCAGCCTTCAGGTTAGTACCATTATCTGACCAAATCTCTGTCGGGTACCCACGTCGTGAGATCATTCGTCGGAGCGCCATAACGGCGGAATCAGTGCTAAGTGAACCGGCGACCTCCAAGTGTATAGCTCGGGTCGTGAGACATGTGAAGATGGCCACATATCTCTTTTGCCGAGTTCGACCAACTGTCACTGACAAAGGTCCGAAGTAGTCGACCCCAGTATATGTGAAGGGTCGCTTGTGATGAGCTAAGCGGCATGCTGGCAGGTCTCCGGTTCTTGGATGCGGCGGTGACTGTGTCTTCATTCTGCAAAACAGGCATCTTCGAAGTAGCATTCGTATGGTAGGACGCAGGCGCAAGATTCAATATTGCTGTTTACACTCATTAACTGTGGTTTCTACCCCAGCGTGGTGTGTTCGGGGCGCGCCACAATTGGGGCGATAAGGCCCATCCTTGGGGCGTGGTTGGAAAGACCTCACGGCGTTCTCAACTTCCACACGACGCAGGTGCTTACCGAACACGGAAAGTTCGCTAAGTACCTGTTCCGGATTCGTGCGGAGGATTCACCCGGGTGTCGCCACTGTGCGGAACACCCGGAGGACACGGTGGAGCACACTGTAGAGGTGTGCCCCGCCTGGGCGGAGCATCGCCGTGTCCTCGTGGGGGCGATCGGCGGCAGCGATCTCTCTCGCCGGGCCTTGGTTCAGGCCATGGTCCGTAGTGAGGAGGGATGGCAGGCGGTCGCCTCCTTCTGCGAAGCAGTAATGCTAGCAAAGGAGGAGGCCGACCGCATCAGGCAGAGGCAACGGGGCGCTCGCCCCAGCCGCCGCCGGGATTCCGATCCCGATTTCCGGCCACCGTAGGCGCGAGCTTGCGGACGGCGTGCAATGGGTAGCACGCTGTCCGATCGTCCGGTAACCGACCGGACCGAGCCCAAGTCGTCGACGGCGCGTTCTGTTCCCGCGCGCCTCAAGGAGCTGTCAGCACACCGAAGAGGCCCAGCCTGCTAACTGCAGGCAGGCAGGGTCGAAGCCTACTGGGGTCATGGGTTAGTTCCGAAAGGAATGCTCGGCCCCGGCACGATAGGCTACGAAGGAACGGGGTAGGTTTTTAGTCAGTAAGAGTCTGACACTACTTCCCGCTCCGCCCAAGGGCGGGATTTGTCATTGGATGATTTTACCTACCATAAAAAAAAAAAAAAAACCCCAGCGTGGTGTAGTTGTCGATGAATCGACTGTATCCACAATCTAACAGTGGGGTGGTCACCGTCAAGTACCAAAGGATTTTTGAAATCTTCTGTCATATCTTGAACTGCTTGAATGCAACTTCTGAACCTTATGGCTTTATTGGCATACTTAACACTTAGCTGGTGTAGACGACATTCTTTATTGATTGGTTTCTGGTTTGTCAGATATTCTATTTCGTCTGCAAAAGACTCCTCTTGTGAGGCGCGCATCAGAAGTTCTTCAGCTGTCTTGAGTAGCTCGGCGGAAATTGGTAGAAGCTTCTTACCTTTCAGCGGCAATAATTTCTGTTTAATAACTGTCGCTTGCTGGTTAGCGGCGACAGACATCCTCTTTCTCCAGTCCGGATCCGCTTCTTTGTTCTTCTTTGTCCTACTGTAATTGACGCTCTGTTTGGCAGATTTACAGAGCTCAATAAATTGAAGAACTCGCGCTGTCGAGTTTCTGAGTCGGTTCCAGTTGGAAAATCTTGAGGGATCAGGTAAGCCTTCTACTAGCTGTAACTTTCTGTTAATATTCACAAGCTGTCCTTTCTGTTTTCCAGAAAGTTTTTTGGTTGCGGGCGCATATGTGTCGGTCGGCCAGGAATCATTGGTTTTCACGCCAAGACCTTTCTGTTTCGGAGCTGCTTCGACGTAAACATTTCCTGTTAGTGACTTTTTCTGTTTGAAATACCTGCGATGATTCTTATTGGAAGCTCTGACTGCGTTATCAACTACGTTTAACTTCGTGTCTGGTTGCTCTCTGATACAAGACACAAAGTCGGTCTTGTGATCGAAGCTTCGTGTCTCGTAACTTCCATGGAGTACCTAACCCAGTGGTGTAAGAGATGCAACTGGTTGGTTCTTGTGTCCTCTTCTCACTTCTGAAGTCAACAGGAGATGCCAGTTGTCTTGACCAATTAATATTTGTGGCTTTGCTTCTATGTAAGTGAGTTGGCCACAAATTTCTGTTAAATGCTTACAGCCTTCAATCAATTCTCGTGACATCCGTTGAGAAGAGATTCTTAAGTTCTTTACTTTATGCGCTTGTATTTGCTCCTCGCGATCGTTAGGTCCTTTCAACGTGATGGTGACTTTTCGTGAGGCTGCTTCTGAGGACTTTATACCATTGATGGTTTCCATTTTTAATGGATCTGTGGGTCCCGGTGCTCCGATGCTTTTGGCTATACTGTCGTAAATTAAAGTAACCGTTGACCCGTCGTCCAACAACGCAAAGGTGTCGACTGCTCCTCTAGGACCCTTGACTTGTATTGGCAGTATCTTCAGATATGACTGCTTCCGGTTAATTGTCCTAGCTGAGTTGATGACTTCTATAGCTTCTTTTTCTTTGTCTTCTTTTATATCTGCCTTGTCTGTTTTCTTGGTGTAATGCAGCATTCTGTTATGCGAATATTTACAACTGTTTACATGCGGTGTAAACAGTTGTAAATATTCGCATGGCTCTGTTTACGCTCTATTATAATAAGAAACTATCACGAATTGTAAACCCTACGTTATTACGTGTTGTTATATCACATCACTAGTTAGTAAAATAATAAATAATAATAATAATAAATTTATTCAGATAATAATGTTTACAAAAAATTAACATTAAGCTAACACTGACATGGTTTACCATACAATTATAGTGCCTAAAAATAAACTAAACTAAAATATTATTAAAGGTGCAATTGATAGTGGATCGGAATCACAAAGTTTGATTGCGGACCAATGGTCACAACCCTAGTGAGTCATATTCTCATTGTCGGTATAGGCGTGGCAGTCTAAACATCTAATCTAATATTATGTACTTGTTCTAAGTCTAATAAATCTAGTATTCACTATATCAAGTGTTTCAATATAAACATTACATGGTGTCAGAAGTGAAGAATCCAAAAACACGAAGGAAATCGCGAAAAAATGGACCACTCATCGGCAGTTAAAAGCGGTAGCCATTTTGAACAAAGTCTGAATAATGCAATTAAAGCCTTGCAAATCACCTCAGATTCCACAAACAACAATGCGGAAGCATGGAAACGCTGGTGGCAGCAATTTGAGCTGTATTTGTTAGCCACAGGTCTGGACAGGGCAGGTGAAAAACGCAAGATCGCCATTTTACTCCATCACATTGGTGAGAACGGTTTAAATATATTTAACACTTTTAACCTCAAATTAGAAGAGACCACGCTAGTGGATGTCAAAGAAAAATTCGACCATTATTTTGAGCCTAGGAGAAACTTGACCATGTGCCGTTATAGTTTCTTCACAAGGAGACAACAGAAATCCGAGTCCATCGAGGGATTCCTGGCAGATTTAGAAAACAAAAGTCAAGAATGCGAATTTGGAACGCTCAGGGAATCACTCATCAGGGCTCAGCAGGATGCAGAAAAGATGGTCAATAGTTCTGCTAGTGAAAATACGGAAAATGTCATGCATCTACGTCGGAGGAGCCGTAGTCGAGGGGAACGTCGACAGCGAGCTTCACCAGTCGGTCAGCAGGGATCTGGCGCAGGGAAGTCACCCAACAAGGGAAAACAGTCTCCCAACCCTGAAAAGCGCTCGAGGACGTGTAGCCGCTGTGGGCAGTCTCACCGCTACAAGTGCCCAGCGCAAGGAGTTAAATGCAGGTCATGTAAATCTTTTGGTCATTTTGCTAAGTACTGTTTCACAAACAGAAAAGTCAGTCGCTTGGAGTCATTTAGTCATAATAATAGTCAAGATCATTTTGTTGGAATTATAAGTCATAAGTCAAGTCAATCCAACAGTCATTTAAAGTCACATAAACATGTCAAGTCAATAGGCACACCGCCACACACTATGCACCTACACCGACAATCACAGTCAGGATGGTCATATAATGGCCAGTCACAGTCTAGGAATGATTCCGATGATGAGATTGGTGTCATATCACTGAGAGATCTCATGTAGACTCACATTGTCATAAAAAATATTTTAAGTCAAGTCTCAATGATGAAAGTGGTGGTAATATAGTATCTGAGAGGTCTAGAAATAGCCTCGGTGATGAAAGCAATCACCAGTCTGAGAGATTCAGTGTCAAGTCAAAGAAGTCAAATAAATATAGTCTAAGTCAAAGTTCATATCTCGATGATGAACACAGACACATGTCTGAGGAATCACTCACTATCACAACAAAACCATTTCATAAGAAGTCATTTGTTACACTTAAAAACATAAACATTTTAGTAGGTCATACACAAATTAGTTGTATCATTGATTCAGGAGCTGATCTTAACATAATGTCAAAACAAACTTTTCTTTGTTTAAAACGTCATTCTCAAATGACACTTGTCAAATGTCAGATAAATGTCACTGGATTTGGTGGCAAGTCAATACCTTAGAGAATAGAATATATAAGGAGGCGCCCTTAGTATGCTATACATTCCTTGCTTATACAAATATCTATTAAATCGATGTAGATATAAAAAACTACATTTTGTCTCTTTTTAACTAATGTGTAATGTCGTTTGAAGAAAGAGATGTCATGCTGTTTGTTTTTTCTCTCTCTGGCAACATTTTTACATTTCCGTCAACATACCTAGCTCGCGTGCCAGCCGCCATCTTTACGGCCCGCGGTCTTGTAGTACGTCAGGTGTCAAGTAAACAACAACATTGGATTTATATTGCGATTTTTATGACTAAAAACGCTCCCAACCAAGTGGTTTTGTGCTGTGAGTGTAAAGGGATAAAAATTGGATATGCCTTCGTGTTCCATAATTCAGTGTGGTGCAAGGAAAAACACCAATCAACCTCAGTTAACCTTGCATAGGTTAGTAGCCGTATTTTATGAAAAACTTTATCATACTATTATTTTTTCCGTATAAGTGTCCTTGTTTTATATATATAATGAAAGTTCCTAAACGTACATACAAATTATTTCTGTTAAATACCTCTATTTGCTAAATTTATAACATGTTTTGTTTACAATATTATTGACGATTTAAAATAGTGATGTCCTTTATTTAATAAGCTATCGATAAATATTTATCATTTTTTTAGTTTGTGTTTGGGGTTCAGTAAAATATGTTGAAGAGACGATTTTGAAAATAAAACTAACAGATATTAAAATAACGAGAGCTAGTACTTATCAAAACAATACAGTGTCATTCGTCATGCAGTAGGTGGGGGTTACTTAGTTCAGTCTGTGATTTGTTTTACTCCTACCTACCTACATCCAACTGAAATAATTTTGTATGTTTTTTATTTGCACAGGTTCCCCAAAAGTGAAGTACTGCGCCAGAAGTGGCTTGAACTCATTGGGATAGAAAATATTAAACCTGGAATGAAAGCACCGTGTGTCTGTTCATTACATTTTACTGAATCATCGTTCAATAATACCCTTGATACAATGAGATTAGTTTAACCTTTGCAGGTTGAAGGAGAAGCAAAGGCATCAAACTGTTATACTTCCTAATATTAATAAAAATAGAAATTTAAATATTTTTGAATTTAGAACGTCGATAAATGTTAATTTGTTGGTAATAACAAATAATTGTGTAAGCAAAATCATGTTTATTTATTACATTTTGTTCCAAAACATAATTTATATTTTCTTTGAACATTAAATATAAATATTTATCAATTATATATATTAATGTTACATATTGAAGGCTAACCATTACCGCCTGCCAGTGAAGTGTTTTCAGCTCCTAACAACAATTTCTCATCACGTCACAACACATCAATCTCACTATGGAAGCTATCAACCGCAATATCACTGAAATGAGCAATTTGTTTAACCAAAGGATGGCACAATTCGAGAAGGATCTGCAGAAGAGTCCGTCTACATCTCCAAGCAACACCTCAGGTTTGGCAGCGGAATATGCATCTTTCCGGGCATTTATTGTTCAGGCACTTAGCACTCTCCAACAGCAAGTTACCATTTTAGCTCAGGGCCTGGATAACATAGAAATGCGCGGAAGGCGTAAAATCTTGCTATTGCATGGAGTGGCAGAGCAGCAAGGTGAGGAAACTGCACAGGTGGTGGTGCAAGTTGTTCAACAGCATCTCAAAATCGACTTGGCTTCTTCTAGCATCAAACGGTGTCACAGGATGGGGCGTAGCACATCTCACAAACCCCGGCCAATCCTGTTCAAGTTGCATGATGTTGCGCTCCGAGACAAAGTCTGGTTTAGTAAAACTAAATTAAAGGGATCTGGCATCACTATGTCAGAGTTCCTAACGAAAGCCAGGCATAGTGTCTTCATGGCAGCGCGGGACAGATTTGGTGTTTCGCAATGCTGGACTTCTGAAGGTACGGTGTTCGTCCTCGATACCAAAGGAACCCGGCATCGAGTTACTTCCTTCGCCGACCTCAACGAGATTGCGTAGCGGGCGGAGCAGACCTCAGGACAACCAGAACCAAGCGTAGTTCAACCGGTCGCAGTGGGGAGGGTTGCTGTAGCTAAATCTAAGCGTGCTGTAGCGAGAAAGTGATTTGTTTTTTATTGTTTTTTCTTCTTTTGCGTGGTCCAGGTACTAGATAGAATTTTGTCCTGTTTAGTAGGTACTCGTACTGGTTTTTGTGCACGTTTCTATCCTTCACACCTTCTCTTATTTTATATCTTGTTCTATTTTTGTTTACCTTATATTTCTTCTAATAAAAATTGTGTTAGTTACTGTCTATCATATCTGTCACTGTCACATGTTCTGCGTTCCATTATACTGCACTGACATAATTATGGCATAAATTGACTTTATTTTAATCTGTTACACGTTCCATTTTTGTTTATATAATTTTTTTTTTTTTTTTTTTTTTACTTCTTTCCTTATTTACTGAAGAAAACTTATACTTTCTATGTATCTGGACTACATAAACTAAAATTGTTTATTAACATTATTATTTCCTTTATTATTATTTTTTTTGTAACTAACTTATTTTCTTTTGTGTGAAGCACAACTGGCAGGTGGACGTTAGTTTTTTTTATTTTTTTTAAAGGCAGCACTTTTATTGTTCTGCTGTATTTAATATATATATATATATACATATAAATATATATGCTCAGCCCTGGCTGTAGCAGTGATACTGACACATTTTATTCCGTGGAAAGTAATGATGATAGCTTCGTAAGTGTTCCTTCCCTAGCTGACACTCTCGTTTCTTTGTTTTCCGATGTATCCAAGAACTTCAATGTAGTCCACATAAACGCCCAGAGTATTCCGGCTCATTTTCCCGATATGCTGGCCAATTTCGACTGTAAGAATATTCATGCAATTCTTGTTTCTGAATCGTGGCTTAAACCCTGTCTGCCCTCTTCCTCCTACTCTCTTCCAGGTTTTCGACTCATCCGGAATGATCGAGCCAACGGTGGTGGTGGTGGGGTGGCTATTTATCTTCGTGATCACATTCCTTTTTCTATTGTTAATATGTCCACTCAGCCGCCTCCACCGAGTGCCGGTGAACATCTATTCCTAGAAGTTGAACTCCACCATTCTAAGATTCTTCTAGGGGTTTACTACTGCCCTTCTCTTCGAATTAATTACTTTTCTTCTTTTGAGCGTATTTTAGAAGCTTTAATTCCCTCTTACAGTCATAGTATCATCATGGGCGACTTTAACACATGTCTTCGTAAAAACGACTCTCGCAGTACTGCTCTTCGCAACATTATTGAATCTTCCAATCTCTCTATTCTGGACCTTGATGCCACTCACCATTTTCCAAACGCTGTCCCATCACTTCTCGATCTTATTTTTGTCTCATCTCCCGGTCTCGTCGCAAAACATGGTCAATGTGCTGCTGACGCCTTTTCCTACCATGATCTAATTTACACTTCTTATAAAATTCGTCCACCTAAGCATAAGTCTAAAACTCTTCTGCTTCGCAATTTTGATGGGATGAACATTGATCGTCTTCTGGAGGACGCCAGCAATATTGATTGGTCGCCTTTGGTTACATCCACGTCTGTCGACGAAAAGGTTGAATTCTTGACCTCAACCTTGATCCAACTTTACGATGCACATGCACCTGTTCGAGCTGTGAAAGTCAAACATCTTCCAGCGCCATGGCTGACTGACGACATTAAACTATTGCTCCATAAAAAAGCGACTGCAAAGTTCAAGTTTAAAATTCGGCCCAATGACATTAATAGGGAGAAATATATCTCCATTAGAAATCACTGCAACAAGGTGTGTAGAAACGCAAACCGCCATTATATCCACAGTTCCGTTCAAAATGGTGATCCAGCCAAAGTCTGGAAATTCCTCAAAACAATAGGTATCGGAAAAAAGTCTCTTGACACGTTTCCTAAAGACTTAGACATCAACTTACTTAACAGTCATTTTTCTACTTCGCCCTTATTAGATAGGGCCACTAAAGCTGCTACGCTAAGTCATCTTTCAAACCTTTCGATACCTGATTATTCCCCTTTCGTCATTAGTCAATTCACTGCTTGTGATGTTAAAAGGAGTATTATGTCGATATCGTCTAACGCTGTGGGTAGTGACTATGTTAGCCGTAAGATGATCATTCCCATCCTCGATATCATCCTTCCTAGCATCCTTCACATTCTTAATTTCTCTGTTTCCAGTAAAGTCTTTCCACAAGCCTGGAAAGATGCTCAAGTTATCCCTCTGCCTAAAAAATCTCATCCTGCATCTTTCACTGACTATCGTCCTATTTCTATTCTTCCATTCCTATCCAAAGTCCTCGAAAAGCTTGTCCACCAACAACTAAGCACGTTCCTTAGCAAACATAATCTTTTAAATCCATTTCAATCTGGTTTTCGACCTGGGCATAGCACTACCTCAGCACTCGTGCATATTACGGACGATATTAGGTCAGGTATGGAGGAGGGGAAGTTGACGGTACTTGCTCTACTTGACTTTAGCAATGCTTTCAATACGGTTGACTTCGATATTTTACTCGGCATCTTGTACTCTTTTAACATATCTCCATCGGTAATTGACTGGTTTCATAGTTACCTGTTTGGCCGCCGGCAGCGTATTTGTATTGAAGAATCTTTCTCGTCTTGGAGTGACTCTTCTGCCGGTGTGCCGCAGGGTGGCGTATTATCTCCTCTACTCTTCGCACTTTTTATAAATGCTATCACTCAACGACTATCTTCTTTCTACCACCTGTATGCTGATGATCTCCAAATTTATACTCAAGCCCCTATCGGAAAGTTATCTGAGGCCATTGATACTGTTAACATAGACCTGGCTCGAATAGGTGACTGGAGCACTGAGTTTGGGTTGAAGATCAATCCAACTAAGACACAAGTGATCATTGTTGGTAGCTCCCGGACTGTGTCTAAAATAGATTGGTCGAAACTTCCCCAGATTGTCTTCAATAATACCATAATTCCTCTAAGTCACACTGTGAAGAACTTGGGAATTTTTATCGACCGCACTCTCTCCTGGACAAAACAAATGCAGGAAGTAAGTCGTAAGCTGTTTGCTTCAGCGGGCTCCATGAGACGTCTTCGAAATTTTCTTCCCATCAGTACTAAAATTGCGTTAGCACAATCTCTTCTTCTTCCAATATTGGACTATGCTGCTGCCAGCTATCTTGATCTCACCCATGACCAATTGGATAAGCTTGAGCGACTTCAAAACCTTTGTATCAGGTTCATATTTGGCTTACGCAAGTATGACCACGTTTCTGAATTTCGTACTAAGCTCAAATGGCTTCCTATTCGCCTTCGCCGGAACGCCCATATACTTTCTTTGCTATATAATGTGCTATTTAATCCTTGTACCCCGGTTTATCTTAAAGAACGCTTTCAGTTCCTTAGTGACACACATAGTAGGTCCTTGAGATCATCGGAAAATCTGAAATTAAGTATTCGCGCGCATTCCACTTCCTTCGTTGACAAATCATTCACGATTCAAGCTGCACGTTTGTGGAATGCGTTGCCTATTGAAGTGAGGCGTGCTCCGAGCCCAAGTCGTCGACGGCGCGTTCTGTTCCCGCGCGCCTCAAGGAGCTGTCAGCACACCGAAGAGGCCCAGCCTGCTAACTGCAGGCAGGCAGGGTCGAAGCCTACTGGGGTCATGGGTTAGTTCCGAAAGGAATGCTCGACCCCGGCACGATAGGCTACGAAGGAACGGGGTAGGTTTTTAGTCAGTAAGAGTCTGACACTACTTCCCGCTCCGCCCAAGGGCGGGATTTGTCATTGGATGATTTTACCTACCATAAAAAAAAAAAAAAAAAAAAAAAAAGTGAGGCGTGCTCAAACGCTTCCAACGTTTAAAAAATTGGTGAAGGAACATTACCTTACACTTTGATTTTTCTTCTCCTAACTCAATTATATGTTTTTGATATTTATTAGTATATTATTTGGTATTGTATGTATGTATTCGGATTATTATGTCTTATTAGTATATCTGATGTTTGTACACTGACAACCCTAAATCTATTTCCTTTCACTCAGTCCATCCAAAGGTTGTCTGTAAGAAATTGCCCTGTGCGATAAGACCGCCCATTGTACCCTTATTTATAATAATGTGTCCTATATTTGTTGTTTATGCGGTGTACAATACAGAATATATAAATAAATAATAAATAAATAAATAAATAAAACCTTAAAAATATCCGACTCTGCTTAAAAAAAGAAAATAATCACCCTTGACCGTGACGAAATAGGAATGAAAAAGCCGTTGGTGTGATAAATTTAAAGAAAGCACGCGGGTGATATACATGCCATATATAAGATGTCGGATCTAATCGTAGTACGATAAAAGGCAGTGTTCGAGTAAGTGTATTGAAAAAGAAATAAAGGACTTGGTACAGTTATTTCAAAAGTAGGTAAAAAATATTTTAAAAACAAAATAAGTAAAATCTAATTAAGTATCCAAAGTTTAAAAGTATTGTTACATACGTAACCAATTCCCATGTTATAAATATAAAAAGTCTGGTATCGATATCGATACATTTTGGTTTTGATTGTCTGAGTGCTTCCCTAGCAATGGCCGCCATTTTTAGTGCCCGGCTATTAGTAGGTATGCACGCTTATTTTGTAGGTATTTCTGGTCCTTATATTCTAATGTCTTTGGTCAATACCCATAATTGGTAAAGTCAATGTCAGATGCAGCTTAACCTTGAATAACAGTACTATTATAGAAAATATAGTATTTATAGTCGCAGATTTAGTTTGTCCAAATGTCCTAGGTCTTCCCACTTGTGAGAAATTAGGTATAATTAAAAGAGTTTTTTCAGTGTCAAAACAAGATTTTTGTCAACAAATTCTTACACAATACAATGATGTATTCCAGGGTCTTGGATGTCTGCCTCCTGTCTGTCACCTGAAACTCAAACCTGATGCAGTGCCATGTGTGGATCCTCCCAGGAGAGTACCATTTGCGTTACTCGATAAACTTCGCGAGGAGTTGGATCGCATGGAAAGAATGCAAGTGATTGAGAAAGTCACTAAGCCTACAGAATGGGTGAATAGCATAGTAATTACTGTCAAGAGTTCAGGTCAGTTGAGAATTTGTTTAGATCCTAGAAATTTAAATAAGAATATTATAAGGGAAATCTATCCACTTAAGTCAATTGATGAGATAAGATCTCAGTTAGTTGGAGCTGAATGTTTCTCTCATTTAGATGCTTTTTCAGGATTCTGGATGTTAAGATTAGATGAATATAGTTCTGAGTTATGTACCTTTCAAACACCTTTTGGTAGATATAAATATTTAAGATTGCCTTTTGGTATAAATGCATCATCAGAAATATTTCAGAGAGTTATGATGAATTTGTTTGGTGATTTAGAAGGAGTCTTAATATTCATCGATGACATTCTTGTCTATGGACCGAATGAGGCCATACATAATGAGAGATTACATAGTCATGCAAAGAGCACGTCAAGTCAATTTAAAGTTCAATAAGTCTAAATGTAAATTTCTAGTTTCTGAAGTCTGTTTTTTAGGTTATGTTTTTAGTAAACATGGTGCTAGGGTCGATCAAGAAAAAGTAAAAGCAATTGTCAATATGCCTACACCACAAAATGTCAAAGAATTGCAAAGAATATTAGGTATGATCAACTATTTAGGTCCCTTTATTAGCAATTTGTCAGAAAAAACTCAAATTTTAAGAAATCTTTTGAAAAAAGATTCAGTCTGGACTTGGAATGAAAATCACAGTAAATGTCTTAAGAGTTTAATAGATGAAATCACAAAGTCACCAGTCTTAGCTCATTATAACCCCAATATTCCATTAGTCTTGTCAGTAGATTCGTCTAAGTCAGCATTGGGAGCAGTCATTTTACAAAACAATAAACCCATTGCTTATAGTTCAAAAACATTAACAGAAACTCAGTCTAGGTATGCTCAAATTGAGAAAGAATTGTTAGCAATACAATTTGGTTGTGAAAAGTTTCACCAGTATGTATATGGTCATAGAGTAACTGTCCATACTGATCATAAACCCTTAGTCTACTTATTTGATAAACCATTACGTGATGTACCAGCTAGATTACAGCGAATGATGTTAACTTTACAAAAATATGATTTGAAAGTTATACATGTCCCAGGAAAGCAGATGTATATATCAGATACATTGTCCAGAGCAGCCTTAAAAGATCATTATATACCAGAGAATGAATCTGAAACGTCTTGTCATGTCAATTTAATGTATTCAAATTTAGCTGTCACAAAGGAATACAGTACAAAACTGTTGCAACATACAAACAAAGATGAAACTTTGCAATTGTTAAAGAAATATTATTATGAAGGTTGGCCAAAAAATAAAAATAAAGTCAGTCCATTGGCAAAACCATTTTGGAGTACACAAGCTGAAATTCATGTAGTCAAAGATTTGTTGTTTAAAGGTTCAAAATTAATAGTACCTCAGTCTATGTATAAGGAAATGTTGGCTAAAATTCATGAAGGTCACCAAGGTATAAATAAATGTTTAAAAGTAGCAAGAGATTCTTTGTATTGGCCAAGCATGTCAGCTGATATCAAAAATGTGGTAGAACAATGTCTCATATGTGCAAAATTTAAACCTTGTAATCAAAAGGAACCACTACAAAATTTTGAAATTAATAAGTATCCATGGCAACAAGTTGGTATTGATTTAATGTATTTCAATAACCTTACATATTTAATTGTCACAGATTATTATTCTAAATACATAGAAATAGCTTTGTTAAATAAAAACAGTACAGCCAAAAATGTAATTACACATTTAAAGTCAATTTTTGCTCGTCATGGAATACCTTTGTCATTAGTGTCAGATGGTGGACCTCCTTTTCAGTCATTAGAATTTAAAAATTTCCTACATGAATGGGACATAGAACATAATGTAACTAGTCCATATCATTCACAGTCAAATGGTCAAGCAGAAAGTTCAGTCAAAATAGTCAAAAATATGTTAAAAAAATGTAGAGAAAATTCGTCTGACCCATATATAGCCTTATTACAATATAGAAATACACCTAAGAATAACTTACCATCTCCAGCACAATTGTTAATGTCTAGGAATTTAAGAGATAACATTCCAATGTCATACAAAAAATTAAAACCATAAGTTGTAACATTTAAAAATTATAAAGAGTGTGTTAATAAGAATAATGAAAATAAGTCAAAGTATTATAACAAGAATACTAAGTCATTGTCATTATTGTATCCCAATGATCATGTCTACTTCAAAAGAAAACCAAATTATAATTGGGAACAGGC